>JAHPZR010047323.1:10000-12500 GCA_019787425.1 Platygyra sinensis | reverse complement strand
TCCTGCGATTTAAAGTAAATGGTGTGAGTTGCTACTCTTAAGCAATCCGACTAAAAAATGCTTACATCTTTCTCGAAAACCAATTTTCGTCAATAGATAACTGTCTACAGCCTCGTCGAAGTCAGAGAAGAGCATCTTATTGCGGTTTTACCGTATTATATGTCATTTTCAAAAGAATAGATACAAAGCAATAATTGCATAAGTGATCAAAGAATAAATAATAAATAGAAACATGAGACAGATAAAATATTGATGATATTTCCCTACCCGAGCTGCATACTCCTGATGCAAAATGGTTTCCTGACTCACTAAGAACTCTCTACACGTTTTGTAATGCTCTTCGTTGATCATGGTCTCCAATTTCACCTTGGCAAGGCATAGCTTTTCCAAAACCTGATCTGTTATCAGAGTTTTTTCAGCGACTTGGTTTAGATGACCGCTTTTGTAGTCTTTCCACAATTTGTCAAGAATGTCCACTGAACTACATTTGACGGCTATAAACAAACTTCCCATCCCGTAGCCAAAAATATCGAGCCTCAGCGTCTGACACAAATAATCGAAAAACAAGTTAAAAGAATTCCCAAATGATGATATGACATCCCAGATATCAGGTTCTTCTGGCGAAGGCTGGATAGTTTCTCGCTCGTGTTCACTGGACATTCCTTCAGATACAGCAGGTTGTGGCTCGTGGAATGATTGCCGGTGCTGAGAGACCGAGCTCCTCCTTCGAGATTGGGAACAAGAGGGCTCTTGAAATTTGATGGGCTGTCCTATTCCGCGAGAATAGCTAGAATGATATATATGAATGGCAATACAACCTGCAGAAATAAAGGCAAGAAATTAAATAAAAAACCGCATCTGAGAAGTTCAGCTAAGTTTAATACCAAAAGGGGAGAATTCTTGGGAAAAGATTATGAAAAAGGAGCCAATAACCTGTAGCGTTTTCAGTGAGATACATTAAGATTTTTACCCGTTCCTTTTGATGTAAAAACGCCCTTATTAAAAGTTTTTAAATCTGAATTCAATACCAAAGCCCTGTTTAAACGGTCATTAAAAGGTGATGATAATTATAACACGATCATGCACTATCACCGACTATCCTTGTGTAATGTCGTTTCTTTTATTTATTAACTTTTTGTTCCTCATTTTATGGCCGTATTTATGTGTATTTATTTAATACATACAGCGGGACATTCATTCGAATTCTCCTCAATTCTCTCGACTGTTGATCTTTCAAAACATTTAATCATGGCTTGAAACATTCGAAAATTCATACAGCTCGTCAGTTTTGTGACTTTCAGTGTCTTCTATTTTTTTTTTCGGCAGTCGCGTATGGCTGAACCTGTATGAGCGGGCACTTTCGGGAAATGAGACTCCTATAATAAATTACAGGTAGCTTCTATTTATGAAAACGTTCGTGCGAGAATTAATTCAATGTAGAACCTTTCTTCGTGTTTCATACCGAGTCCGTAATGCTCGGTCCGCGTTTTATACCCGGGTCCATTTTTTATTTCCAGTCCGTAATGCTTAGTCTGCGTTTTATACCTGAGTCCGTGTTTTGTACTAGTCCGTAGTCCGTAGTCCGTAGTCCGTAGTCCGTAGTCCGTAGTCCGTAGTCCGTAGTCCGTAGTCCGTAGTCCGTAGTCCGTAGTCCGTAGTCCGTAGTCCGTAGTCCGTAGTCCGTAGTCCGTAGTCCGTAGTCCGTAGTCCGTAGTCCGTAGTCCGTAGTCCGTAGTCCGTAGTCCGTAGTCCGTAGTCCGTAGTCCGTAGTCCGTAGTCCGTAGTCCGTAGTCCGTAGTCCGTAGTCCGTAGTCCGTAGTCCGTAGTCCGTAGTCCGTAGTCCACATCTTATACTGACCTATTGGAAGACTGGTGACGATCATATCGAAGAAAGCACCGAATGAAGTGAGCACCGAATATAATGAAGTAAGCAACGAATATAATGAAGTAAGCACCGAATATAATGAAGTAAACACCAAACAAAGTTTGAACCGAATATAATGAAGAACGCAACGAACATAATGATAAAAGCACCGAATATAACGAAGGAAGCACCAAATATAATGGAATAAAGACCGAATATAATGGTATAAGCACCGAATATAATGGAATAAGCACCGACTATAATGAAGACAGCACCGTATATAAAGACATAGGCACCGAGTATAATGCAATAAGCACCGAGTATAATAACATAACTACCATATATAATGACATAACCACCCAATATAACAAAAATAAGTATCATAAGAGAGTTCTTTGTGAGTCAGGAAACCATTTTGCATCAGGAGTATGCAGCTCGGGTAGGGAAATATCATCAATATTTTATCTGTCTCATGTTTCTATTTATTATTTATTCTTTGATCACTTATGCAATTATTGCTTTGTATCTATTCTTTTGAAAATGACATATAATACGGTAAAACCGCAATAAGATGCTCTTCTCTGACTTCGACGAGGCTGTAGACAGTTATCTATTGACGAAAATTGGTTTTCGAGA
>JAHPZR010047323.1:0-5000 GCA_019787425.1 Platygyra sinensis | reverse complement strand
AGGAGTGAATTACCACCCTACGGCAGGGCCGGGTTTGTTCGACAAGCCGGTGACGTATAACCAACCCCAGGGATTAAAACGTTAACACTGAGACATTGTTTTTTGTACGCTTAAAAATGTGTTCACCTCACTCATTTTTTGGGTAGTCAGTTTGAGAATATACTACAGCCGCCAAAACTGAAAGAAGGCAAACCAATAATAATACAGATAACCTAACAAAAACTATACAAAACTGAAATCAAAATTCTCGTTAAACCTGGGTTAGCTTAATCAGGCTTGAACAACCCGGGCCCTGGTTGGGATACTGGTTTAATCGTGTCTGTGGCAGGTTAGTCTGCCAGCAGTTCGCCAGGTTTCTGTCAGCTCGATTTTATTAACTTCTTCTCCTGGATGGATAGAGGCACTGTGAGGGTAAAGTCTCTGCCAACGAACACATCTCTATGACCCAGTTGGGCCCTAAAGAAAACCTCTCCGTGGTCCTGAAGGCTAGCTTTCGGTCTACAGAGTCCACTACGATTGGATCATGAAGAAGCGAGCCATTCTGTGATCGGCGATACAAATGAAAAGGAATGCGCATCTAAATTGAGCAGCCGTTGGTTGGGAGAGACCGTGTAGTGTGACGAGACTGAAAAACTAAGTGCTTCTGTTCCCCTTATCTTCATAAGGCTGCATGCACTTAAATTATAGAAGAGAAGAAAACATGTAAGTGGCACACCGTCATCAGGTCCTTGTATCTTCAGCGAGCGAAGCTTTACTTTTTCAGTGAAGGCAATTGTCACAAGCAACTATAATTGGAGAGAATGTTCATGATAAGAACATGATGTACCTACAAGCACCGTGGCAACCATTTAAGTAATTAACGAGATTTAATTTTATAGGAAAATTCATGACCTGACGAGGGAGTTCCGCGGTGAATTGCCCTGTAAATTTCTCAATTTTCAACTTACATTTTCTCAGCTGATACTATGCCTGAAATGCTGAAACTTTGCAGGGTTACTAAAGTAAAGGTGCTCTTTCTAGTGCTGGTATACGTTTTTAAGTTTGACTTATTTGAATTTTCGGTCACCATTTTGGAGAAATTGTTTATTCCAAGCTAAATACCTCGCTTCGTTAACCAGACATGATGCGAGAATTTATTCAATTATGCGATTCTATACGAAACACCCTGATAAGATAAGCTGTAAAAAAATGAACTTCACATGTTAGGCTTCGACATCATTTTCTTTGTTTATTAAACACTTGGCGATGAGCGAGGTTCATTGTGCACCAGGCTGTTGCAGCAGAACCGTGCGTGACATTGTGCATGACATTTGTTTGTATGACGTTTGCGTTTTGTATGACGTTTGCGGTGTCCTGGTCCGGGTCGAGTCCCGGATGACCACGCTAGTCGCACTTTACTTTGCAAATGTTCTCTCTGAAGGTGTAGTAGAACGATTATATTAAGGTTTCTTCACGGTATATGACATTAAGGCTCGACTTTTACGGATTAAGGACTCTACAAGGTCTCGCAACAGATGTGAGTTTTTCCTTTTATTCATTTAGAGTGATTTGTTCTTGTTTTTATTGTATCTTCGTATTCGCGCCATGCCTACTTTGTAACGCCAGGTTTTGTCGCTTTTTTACAGTTTTCGTTACTGCACTATTGGCTTATCGCACTATTGGCTTATCGTACTATTGGTTTATCGCATTATTGGTTCATTACATCGTTTCTATCAGCTATCGTAAGGAGAGTTAGTGGTATCGGAATCAGGAGTGCGTGTAAACAAATTTCTGTGAATGCTTCGAATAAACTGAGTTGTTGTTTTTAAGCTTACGTTTACGGCTCATTACAAGGCCAGAGTGGCAGTTCCGCTGCCACACCAGGCCTAACTGTTTCAGGTGGTTTTAAACCGAATAAGATATTTATGGTTTTAGGCCTCTATGTAAAGCTTCGCCTGATATTTAAAATCACCCCATCGAAACAAGATATCTACACTACGTTTGAAACTGACCAACGTGTCCAGATATTTCAAAGAAACGACAGAAGTCCTACATCTACACCAGCATGAATCAAAGATAAAGTGATCATCTTGTGATTAATCTCGTTAAAGGAGCAGTGTCACGAGGATTTTGCTGTTCAGTTATTAGGTCAATTCTGCGCTAAAATCATTATTTTGAGGCTTTAATCATAAATAAAATGCTTCTGTAAAGCTACGACGAAGGTATCAAGTGAATATTATCAGAGAGGGCTAACCATAATAAATTTCTTGAGGAATTTTGGAACACGTAGCGTCAAAACTCGAAAAAATTCGCCAATTTTTTCAAGTTTCAATCCATTTCCATCCATGCCATCCGTAGCGACAGGCGACAGGAAACAGTCTCAGTACCTTCAAGTAGTCTTTAATAACAAAACTAGATCATTAGTTTTGGCCGAATTCAATTGATACGAAGGCACCTTCTGGCTTTTTATAAAGTTGCTAAATAGCGTGACCATGCCCCTTTAACAAGGTTTCTGGCGGTACCTCTTCATCAACATCACTCTCCAGGAATTCTGGTCCTTTGGTCAGTACAGATGAGACGTTGCAGTCATCATGTCCATTTAGACATTCACATTCATCTTTGTGTATGAAACTGAGGAGATTTACCTGTAATCATCATTAATGGTCGAAAGAAAATTATTCATCGATAATGCGGGTCACTTAGATAAAATCAAAGTGACCTACGAAATTAAAGCCCGATTAACCATGACACCTTCCTTATTAAATGTATGAAAACGTTATATCTATATCTAATATCTCTTTAGCGAAGTCATTAAGGAAGATTAAGTATAGAGCAAACACACATGCAAAAATCCTTGGGTGAAAATTATTTGCGGTGGCCAATTCCGTTTTAAGCAATCCTGGAAAAAAGTCCTTTGAGCAACTGACAGTTGTGTTATTAGTTGCCATTGCAATGTCCTGTTAAGCATTCTGTTGATGACTTACATGCCCCGGTACCACAGAATCTTCTGTCGATATCCACTTTCGTATTTTCTCCTCCAGCAACTCTTTTCTTCCACCATTTACCTGATCTACCTTTTTGCTCGGTTGGTTCCCCTTGAATAACTGAAATGTTGGAGAGGATGTTACCCCATTTCTGAGTGCTGTATCCTACAAGGTAAACATACGACTGAGATAAGCATATGTTATATGTCCAACTTTTTAAGGACGTTCGCGCCCAAAATTTCCCACGTACAGATTTTTTTAAAACTTTGACTGCAGGTAGAAAATGATAAGATTAGATTAAAAACATAAAACAAAAAATCGGGGGTCACCGAACTCGTTTTGAAGATAAGGCGTATCACAGACCATAGCATTTCAAGGATTTCCAGTCACTCGAGGCGATTCTGGCCGGATTCATTACTATTGGCATATATATAAGTTTAAGAATCATATCTAAGTTATATGTGTTGTTAACACAGCATATATAGGCTTATTGGATAATAATTCTTTCCTACGGTAAAGGTAAAGTCTGCATTCGGGCCAAGTGGCCCATTAGGCCGGAGCTTATCCCGGTTTCTGTAGCATGAAGCGACTGGGAGTATTTCTACTCCCCCCTGGATGGGATGCTAGTCCATCGCAGGGTTACCTCCAGCATTAAATTCGCCGGTACCCATTTATACACCTGGGTGGAGAGAGGCACCGTGAGAGTAAAGTGTCTTGCCCAAGGACACAACACAATGTCCCCGGCCAGGGCTCGAACCCGGAGCGCTCGCTCCGGAGTCAAGCGTGCTAACCATGAGGCCACCGCGCCTCCCTCTTCTTTCCTACATATGTCATTAAATCAGGTAGAATAAGCCTTAAAAATGCAACTTCTAAGTCATGCACACCAGTATCCATGTACCAATCGACCCTATTTGAATATGAGAAACAATTAAAACTTCACAGGTACAGAGTTTTTTGTTTGTTCGATAGGAGTGTTGTTGTATAATGGAAAGAATCAGAAAATGAAGTGATCTGCCGAAAAAAAGTGGGGGTCACCGAGCATCCAACAAAAATATTCGCACACCAAGTTAACGCAAATAAAAGGCCATCAGCTCTATATGTTCTCGAGTTTCGACTCGGTGCGCGTGCTTGAAATACATGACGTGTCCATGACGTGGCACGAGCGTGCCTAATGAATAACGGGCGCACTAGAGACGAGCACTTACAGTCTAAAGGTAATTAATGGTAAGAGATGACTATTATCATACACACCTCGCATTTGTCCGTATCGACAATCAAAAACTTCGCCGCTGGGTACTTAATGCTCAGAGCGAAAAATGTCGGATTGATCATTATTGAAAAAGGACACCTGCAGAGAGAGGAATAGTCATCGTTATCTATTTTAAACGCAGGCAAGTATTTCGGTCTGTACGAGATGGATTGGAACTAAAAAAGTAGGGGTCCACACGAAATATCAGCACTGCGAGAACTGAAATATCCACACATGTCGTTACTATTGTTCAGCTAGCTTTAGTAATGCCTTCTCCATCATTTTGTTTTCGTAAGAATGATACTGACTACTCACCATCTCGCTGCATAGTTCACTACTACCAATTTGTCGCCGGCGCTCGACATCTCTGATTGAAAATGGAAGTCATCTTCGATCTCGATAACGCTTCTGGCTTGTGCTGCTTCATTATTAAAAAAAAATAGAATAGGCTGATAGGCAAGTGATGCTTTGCATTTTAGGAATGATTTTATCACGGCAGTCGTCGACTCCAGTTGGTAAAAGGGAGCTTAAGCAACGACGGAGCCGCCGCCGAGGACAACCCCTGTTGAAAACGAATTAATATTTACCGGCGAAATTCGCGGATGTCCAGATCTGTTCGTACCCAATGGCTCTAAAATCGTGGTCAGGCTAAGATGCATGACATCGTCCAATTCCAAATGGAAACACCAAAAATTAGCCGTGGTCGTCCACGTTCTGTAGACGACGCAGAACTTGGTCATTTCACGTTGTTGTTTTGCAGAGGACAGCAAAGAAATGTACAAAGATTT
>JAHPZR010047321.1:35000-37500 GCA_019787425.1 Platygyra sinensis | reverse complement strand
ATTAGCCTTAAAAATGCAACTTCTAAGTCACGCACACCTCTATCCATGTACCAATTCTACCCTATTTGAATAGTATATGAGAAATAATTAAAACTTTCCACGTACAGATTTTTTTGTTTTTAAGTATAATGGAAAGAATCAGAAAAGGAAGTGATCTGCCGAAAAAAAGGGGGGGGGGGGGGGGGGGGGTGGTCACCGAGCATCCAACAAAATACTCGCACACCAAGTTAACGCAAAGGTCGGCTCTATATTTTGTTGAGTTTCGACTCGGTGCGCGCGCTTGAAATAATTATTACGGGACTTCAGATTTGAGTACGAGTACGAGATCGAGTACGAGAACGAGTTTTCAATTCTAGTTTGCAGGCTCCACATTATCACAACACAGACCCATCTCATCGCATGAGCTTCCCTCTCTACCTAAACACCAACGAGGACTCTAGAAACGTCACTGGTTTGAAATTCGAAACTCGCACTCGTACTCAATCTCGTACTCGTGCGCACTAGAGATGCGAAGTAGCAATAGGCGAGAAAACTAACCTTTTCATAGAAGCTTGGCTGAAGTTATCCTTTTAATAATAAACCTTTTATAACAACTGAGCTCAAGTAGTGTTTTTAAACGATAAGTGTGAAAACCGCAAAGCGCTTAGGTTTTTTTTCCCATGTAGTTAAGTAAGCTTATTGTCTACGCCAGATAACTTAACGTGGCAGTGACCAACCCGAAAGCCTTAGGTACTTTGATCACTGCGCACACTTACTTTCTGTTTTACTGTAATTTATGCAATTTATTGTAATTTATTTTTATTGTAATTTGTAGTTTATTGTTTATTGTAATTCTTGTTTCTATGTTCTTGTTGTTAACATTATGTAGTGTTTATTTATAGATAGATTGTTAGCAAATGTAAATAGTATAAAACAATAAACAATCTGAATCTAACTACGGCGGCTGGTGTCAGTACCTTGGTAATTCTATCAAGCTTAAAATATATTTTCTGCGTGCTTGATTAAAAAGACAGCGGTGATAAACATATTGAAAACTTTCATTTTATAATCTTGACGTTTCGTATGCTAGTCAACATACATTTTCAAAAGAATAACGGTTACAAATCTTTGAAAAGCTATTTATACTGTTTTTGAGGACCGGAAGGCATGATGACCGAAAATTGCGAGTTATACCTCAGAGGAGATGAATCGTTTCCGTTCGCCAGATGTTCCTTTGGTCATTTTATAGCCCTTTGTTCTATCAGTGCAAAATCTTTTATTTGAAGAAACAAAACACTCTAGCGGGCTAAATATTGAGTAGCAGCGTTTCATGATGGGGAACATAAAAATGTGATCGCTCGCTAATAAAGCTTGCTTCTTTCCGCGGAGACGTTACTGGACTACTGAGATATTAATGAGTCGCGTTCACTAAATACCGGAGTAAAATCTACGACCATAGAAAAGTGAAGATAATTGCTGAATGGCTTTAATTAACCGTTCTTAGAAAAAAACGTGATCAGAGCGTCCGTGAATTGCCATTTTCATTTAATGTTTCCGGGGCTGTAATTGCATGCGCATCTATTGATTGCAAAGTTGAATCTATCTTCATTTTTCACTTCAAAAACCTCTCTTAAAGACGACAAAGAAATGTTATGCGTGCACCCAGGTTTATATTTGCGGTTTAAATTTTAGCATTTTTCATTTAAAAGTTTTTTTAAATACGATCAGAGAACGTAAATTTGCATTTAATCAGCGAGCAGTGAATAAACTCGGAGAAAAACATATACAACTTTTTTCGGCCTAGGCTACTGAATAATGTATTTTTATTTATGTATTCGCTTTAGTAAAAAAAAAACCAACCGAAAACTACTACAAAATGAGTAAAACATGACAGTGCAAAAGTTTCTGAGAAATTAGTGAACTAATTTAACAGTCCTTCGCAAAATAACAAATTTACATCGTGTCAACAGTAAACTGCGTTATATAACGTTATCCCTAATTAACTTCATGATAGTAGTGTTCAATGTTGTTGTTGTTTTTTTTTTTCGAGAAGAAATTACATCCTTAGAAAAAAGCTTTACCTGGACGTCATACTGTCGTTATCTAACTCTGTTTTTCTAGTAAGTAGTCGTATAAAGTTCTTTCGGTAATTCGAGCTCTGAAAGCCATAGAAAAACGGATTCAAACATGAATTTACGTACATGAGAAACCCAACGACTCGATAAACTTTATACAAATTTTCGTAGTCATCCAAAATTGCCTGATAAGGTTGAAAAGCTATGTAGAGTTCAAACACCAAAAATGGCAGATAACATAAATAGTATGCAATTGTGACAGTAAAAGAAATTAAAGCGAGTTTTCGCTTTTCCTTTGCATTCGACTGCCTTGAAGATATAGGTTCAGCTGAACAAACGGTTCTGTTAATGAATATTCCTTTCAGGATCTGAAAGTAGCAATAAAACAAACAGCCCGAAAAAAGAGAGACGCAACCAGTGACAAAACATAAAGCCATTTGACAGAG
>JAHPZR010047321.1:17500-22500 GCA_019787425.1 Platygyra sinensis | reverse complement strand
CAATAGGATGGGTTTTTGGCATCAAGGGAATGGAAAGTACGAATACAAATGATACGAATTAATTGATTCACCTCACCAAAAAGAGGCAAAACAATTCAAACCAGGAATATCAAAATGTACCGTAATGACTAATCGGTTAACGATGTCCTCTAGAGTTCCTTTTAACCGCCATCCTCTTTCCCCTGGGGAACTCCCATATGAGAAGAAAAGAAGGCTATTCTTAGGCGTGGCTAAAGCTAAATTTGATCTCTACACGAGACCATTTGAAAGAGATGAGCAAGTCTGGAATGCAGTGGCTTTTTTTTAAAAAAATATTTGCTAGCCTGTTATCCTAAAAGATATCTTGACCACGAAACTTTGCGGCATTGCGTCCCGAACACCTTGATTTAGTAAATACTTTTTGTTCTTGGGCCATCGTAATTTGATCAAAAATAAAGACACCAACAGCAGTGATAAACATATTGAACTTGTTCATTTTGACTTGACGTTTCGTATGTACTCTTCATACATTTTCAAAAGTAACCGTTGAAATTTAAAACAGCTATTTATATATAACAAAGCGGGTGAGGGACTGGAACCTAGATTAAGCAAATACTTAACAGTAAAATATAAAATATATATATATAAAATAACAGATTAATAAAGCATCAGCTTTTCACTTCCGACGTTGACGTTGAAAGCTGGTTGAAGTTCTTGAATAAATAACGTCTCTTTTATCTTACAATGATAGTCTGTTTTGCCCTTCGCTAAAATATCAAAATGATACCACTTGATGTTATGTCCAGTGGCCTTGACGTGGTCAGCAATGGCTGAAGCTTTGTCATTTTTAGCGAGGGCCTTAAAGTGTTCGGTTTTTCTATCGTGAAGCCGTCGTTTAGTTTTGCCGATGTAAAAACCATTACAATCCCAGCAATTTGCTCTGTAAATAACTCTGGACTGTTGTGAACGATTAATACGGTCCTTGTAAGGAAAGAAAGATTTTATACATCGAGTGCTCTGAAAAACAATCTTAAGGTTAACACAAGAGTAGAATTTGTACACACAAGATTTCAGGCGTTTAGCGACTTGGTTGCTTTGCAAACCAAGTAGGGAAGTAGGACAATGACATCTTTCTTGGGAACAGTAGACACAGGGTTGCTATGCTGGTGTTGTCCTGTTTTGATTTAGATTTACCCCCTGAACGGAGGCGCCACATGTCCATCGTCTCAGGGTTGAATTTCTCTGTCTGCATTTAAATGTTATAGTCGAAAGATTGAAACCAATAACTGGGTGCGTCAGTGTTGTTTTTTTTACATTCATCTCGTGAAAGTCTCTTTAGGTCAGGCGGCATTTTCTGAGAATAAAAAGGGAAAGAAATAGCACTCCTTTCTTGACGGTGATCAATTCACACACACCCACATTCAGGTAAGATGTACATATAGTTCTGTTCGAAACATAGGCGTACGGGCACCTTTGGACCTGGGGGGGCGGTGACCTTATTGCCCGAAAAAAATAAACACAATGCCCGAAAGCGTGTGTTGTACAAAAGCACTCAAACCGCAGTAAAAACAAAAACGTTCACATTTCTGACGTCTAATGAACGTATTTTCATTCCAAAATTACAGTTGAATCCCGATCTTTGGAACCTCCGGGGGAAACGGAAAATGCGTTCGAAAAATCGGATATTTCGAGAAATCTGGGGTAACTAAAATTACAGTGTTCGAGCAGAGGAGAGGAAAAACGGACTTACGTTGCGAGTTATCGGGTTGGTTTCCCCCCCCCCCCCTGGAAAAAAATGAGGGTCCGAGCGGATCTGTGAGGTTGCAAACTGTAGTTATTTTGAAACCTCGGATTACTCCAAGCTGTTTTCATCTTTGACTGGTCCAATTCTGGAGGACTTCTGGCTACCAGATATGCTATGTACAGTTTTCCAGAACATACTTGAGTTATTGGCTTTATCAAACCTTTCGCTTCCAATATTGAGTTTCTGCAGACCTTAATAAAGCAGTGACTTGATTTCGAGCGGGTTTATATTCCTCCCAGTATTGGTTGGTATTTGGCGTACCATCACAGAGTTTTAGGAGTTTATACCGCTTGTTCATGGCTTTGCGTATTTCACTGTTCATCCATGGGAGTGAATGCTGTCTAATTTAACTAGGCGTTTTGTAACATGGCTATCAACAACATCTTTAAACATTGTTTCCCAGGCCCATGTTACGTCGTCTATTTCATCAAATATAGAACAAATCCACCATGGTGCGGTTTCAAGGTCGTTCTGAAGAGATTTTGGATCTTCCTTAACTCCTTTGAAGTTCTTGACTTGTTTTATTACTGGAAGTGAATTGCGTGACTTTGCCAACTTAAATGAAATGTAAATAAATTTGTGGTCAGCGATGCAGAAATCGATAACACCAGCACTATTTACCTTCGGCATGTTGTTTGTGCAAATTAGATCTATGATTGTACTGGAGTGTTATATGGTATTACTTCCATGACCAAAAGAAATGACAGAAAAAAGAATGACAGAATCAAAACTGGAAGGGAATTGCGTGACTTTGCCAACTTAAATGAAATGTAAATAAATTTGTGGTCAGCGATGCAGAAATCGATAACACAGCACTATTTACTTCGGCATGGTGTTTGTGCAAATTAGATCTATGATTGTACTGGAGTGTTATATGGTATTACTTCCATGACCAAAAGAAATGACAGAAAAAAGAATGACAGAATCAAAACAAACGAAGAAGACCTGGACATTTTGTGGTGGCTCTGAACAAAGCCGTTTTCAATGGCTCCACAAAGAGCTGTTTTAAAATTTCTTGAACTTCACGTACGAGAAATAATTTCCTGTTTCTTTTATAAGTTTGGATTTTACTAGGCAATCTATAGAGTATCCGAGGTTTCAAAATAACTACAGTTTGAATCCCGATCGCTCGAACCCTCATTTTTTTCGAACCACCCGATAACTCGAAAACGTAAGTCGTTTTCCTCTCCTCAGTCGAACACTGTAATTTTAGTTACCCCAGATTTCTCGAAATATCCGATTTTTCGAACCAATTTCGTTTCCCCCGGAGGTTCCAAAGATCGGGATTCAACTGTAATTTTGGAATGAAAATACGTTCATTAGACGTCAGAAATGTGAACGTTTTTGTTTTTACTGCGGTTTGAGTGCTTTTGTACAAACACACGCTTTCGGGCATTGTGTATTTTTTCGGGCAATAAGGTCACCGCCCCCCCCAGGTCCAAAGGTGCCCGTACGCCTATGTTTCGAACAGAACATATATGTACATCTTTACCTGAATGTGGGTGTGTGTGAATTGATCACCGTCAAGAAAGGAGTGCTATTTCTTTCCCTTTTATTCTCAGAAAATGCCGCCTGACCTAAAGAGACTTTCACGAGATGAATGTAAAAAAACAACACTGACGCACCCAGTTATTGGTTTTCAATCTTTCGGACTATAACATTTAAATGCAGACAGAAAAATTCAACCCTGAGACGATGGACATGTGGCGCCCTCCGTTCAGGGGGGTAAATCGAAATCAAAAACAGACAACACCAGCATAGCAACCCTGTGTCTACTGTTCCCAAGAAAGATGTCATTGTCCTACTTCCCTACTTAGGTTTGCAAAGCAACCAAGTCGCTAAACGCCTGAAATCTTGTGTGTACAAATTCTACTCTTGTGTTAACCTTAAGATTGTTTTTCAGAGCACTCGATGTATAAAATCTTTCTTTCCTTACAAGGACCGTATTAATCGTTCACAACAGTCCAGAGTTATTTACAGAGCAAATTGCTGGGATTGTAATGGTTTTTACATCGGCAAAACTAAACGACGGCTTCACGATAGAAAAACCGAACATTTTAAGGCCCTCGCTAAAAATGACAATGCTTCAGCCATTGCTGACCACGTCAAGGCCACTGGACATAACATCAAGTGGGATCATTTTGATATTTTAGCGAAGGGCAAAACAGACTATCATTGTAAGATAAAAGAGACGTTATTTATTCAAGAACTTCAACCAGCTTTCAACGTCAACGTCGGAAGTGAAAAGCTGATGCTTTATTAATCTGTATTTTATATATATATATTTTATATTTTACTGTTAAGTATTTGCTTAATCTAGGTTCCAGTCCCCCACCCGCTTTGTTATATATAAATAGCTGCTTTAAATTTCAACGGTTACTTTTGAAAATGTATGTAGAGTACATACGAAACGTCAAGTCAAAATGAACAAGTTCAATATGTGATCTCACTGCTGTGGTGTCATTATTTTTGATTCAAATTACGATGGCCCAAGAACCAAAAGTATTTACTAAATCAAGGTGTTCGGGGACGCAATGCCGCAAAGCTTTCTGTGGTCAAGAGTACTCTTTTAGGATACCAGGCTAGCAAAAAATATTTTATTAAAAAAAAGCCACTAGCATTCCAGACTTGCAGTCATCAGCTTTCAAAAATGGTCTCGTGTAGAGATCAAATTTAGCTTTAGCCACGCCGAAGAAAAGCCTTCTTTTTTCTGTCAATATGGGAGTTCCCCCAGGGGAAAGAGGAGTGGCGGTTAAAAGGAACTCTAGAGGAACATCGTTAAACGATTAGTCATTACGGTACATTTTGATATTCCTGGGTGGAATTGTTTTTGCCTCGTTTTTGTGGTGAGGTGAATCAATTAATTCGTTCATATTGTGATTCGATACTTTCCATTCCCTTGATGCCAAAAACCCATCCTATTGATTTTTTGGCTCTGGTTTTGATCTTTTTAATCGTTATTTCGTCTGGTATTTGCCTCCGTGATGCAGCTTACATCTCATAAGGTGCTAAAACCTCACAGAGAACAAAGTGCTTTTGGTCAGTTGACTCAGACAGACTTGGCATCAGGCCCTACCAGGCTGGGGAGACGAGGGCGTCTGCAGCCCACCAGCTACAGAAAATACGTAATTACGTAATTTTTCGGGCAATACGACCATGATTCGGGCCAACGCCACTTAAGAGAAAACATTACAGAAATAATTCGGTTGATGCTGAT
>JAHPZR010047321.1:2500-5000 GCA_019787425.1 Platygyra sinensis | reverse complement strand
ATTTTGGTGTTTGAACTCTACATAGCTTTTCAACCTTATCAGGCAATTTTGGATGACTACGAAAATTTGTATAAAGTTTATCGAGTCGTTGGGTTTCTCATGTACGTAAATTCATGTTTGAATCCGTTTTTCTATGGCTTTCAGAGCTCGAATTACCGAAAGAACTTTATACGACTACTTACTAGAAAAACAGAGTTAGATAACGACAGTATGACGTCCAGGTAAAGCTTTTTTCTAAGGATGTAATTTCTTCTCGAAAAAAAAAAACAACAACAACATTGAACACTACTATCATGAAGTTAATTAGGGATAACGTTATATAACGCAGTTTACTGTTGACACGATGTAAATTTGTTATTTTGCGAAGGACTGTTAAATTAGTTCACTAATTTCTCAGAAACTTTTGCACTGTCATGTTTTACTCATTTTGTAGTAGTTTTCGGTTGGTTTTTTTTTTACTAAAGCGAATACATAAATAAAAATACATTATTCAGTAGCCTAGGCCGAAAAAAGTTGTATATGTTTTTCTCCGAGTTTATTCACTGCTCGCTGATTAAATGCAAATTTACGTTCTCTGATCGTATTTAAAAAAACTTTTAAATGAAAAATGCTAAAATTTAAACCGCAAATATAAACCTGGGTGCACGCATAACATTTCTTTGTCGTCTTTAAGAGAGGTTTTTGAAGTGAAAAATGAAGATAGATTCAACTTTGCAATCAATAGATGCGCATGCAATTACAGCCCCGGAAACATTAAATGAAAATGGCAATTCACGGACGCTCTGATCACGTTTTTTTCTAAGAACGGTTAATTAAAGCCATTCAGCAATTATCTTCACTTTTCTATGGTCGTAGATTTTACTCCGGTATTTAGTGAACGCGACTCATTAATATCTCAGTAGTCCAGTAACGTCTCCGCGGAAAGAAGCAAGCTTTATTAGCGAGCGATCACATTTTTATGTTCCCCATCATGAAACGCTGCTACTCAATATTTAGCCCGCTAGAGTGTTTTGTTTCTTCAAATAAAAGATTTTGCACTGATAGAACAAAGGGCTATAAAATGACCAAAGGAACATCTGGCGAACGGAAACGATTCATCTCCTCTGAGGTATAACTCGCAATTTTCGGTCATCATGCCTTCCGGTCCTCAAAAACAGTATAAATAGCTTTTCAAAGATTTGTAACCGTTATTCTTTTGAAAATGTATGTTGACTAGCATACGAAACGTCAAGATTATAAAATGAAAGTTTTCAATATGTTTATCACCGCTGTCTTTTTAATCAAGCACGCAGAAAATATATTTTAAGCTTGATAGAATTACCAAGGTACTGACACCAGCCGCCGTAGTTAGATTCAGATTGTTTATTGTTTTATACTATTTACATTTGCTAACAATCTATCTATAAATAAACACTACATAATGTTAACAACAAGAACATAGAAACAAGAATTACAATAAACAATAAACTACAAATTACAATAAAAATAAATTACAATAAATTGCATAAATTACAGTAAAACAGAAAGTAAGTGTGCGCAGTGATCAAAGTACCTAAGGCTTTCGGGTTGGTCACTGCCACGTTAAGTTATCTGGCGTAGACAATAAGCTTACTTAACTACATGGGAAAAAAAACCTAAGCGCTTTGCGGTTTTCACACTTATCGTTTAAAAACACTACTTGAGCTCAGTTGTTATAAAAGGTTTATTATTAAAAGGATAACTTCAGCCAAGCTTCTATGAAAAGGTTAGTTTTCTCGCCTATTGCTACTTCGCATCTCTAGTGCGCACGAGTACGAGATTGAGTACGAGTGCGAGTTTCGAATTTCAAACCAGTGACGTTTCTAGAGTCCTCGTTGGTGTTTAGGTAGAGAGGGAAGCTCATGCGATGAGATGGGTCTGTGTTGTGATAATGTGGAGCCTGCAAACTAGAATTGAAAACTCGTTCTCGTACTCGATCTCGTACTCGTACTCAAATCTGAAGTCCCGTAATAATTATTTCAAGCGCGCGCACCGAGTCGAAACTCAACAAAATATAGAGCCGACCTTTGCGTTAACTTGGTGTGCGAGTATTTTGTTGGATGCTCGGTGACCACCCCCCCCCCCCCCCCCCCCCTTTTTTTCGGCAGATCACTTCCTTTTCTGATTCTTTCCATTATACTTAAAAACAAAAAAATCTGTACGTGGAAAGTTTTAATTATTTCTCATATACTATTCAAATAGGGTAGAATTGGTACATGGATAGAGGTGTGCGTGACTTAGAAGTTGCATTTTTAAGGCTAATTCTGCCTGATTTACTGACATGTGTAGCAAAGATCTATCAAATAGGCTTATATATGCTGTGTTTAACACACATAACTTAGATATGATTCTTCAACTTAATATACGCCGATACTTTAACTAATGAATCCAGCTAGAATCGCCTCGAGTGACTGGAAATCCTAGAAATGCTATGGTCTGGGATAAACGCCTTATCTTTCAAACGAGTTCGGTGACCCCAATT
>JAHPZR010047317.1:0-17054 GCA_019787425.1 Platygyra sinensis | reverse complement strand
AAAAAAAAAACCTCAAACACTCCTGGGATAAAACCATTTATAAACTAGGCCGGTTCACTTATATACTTTACAGCACAACGTTCTAGAACTTTCCGGCTCGACTAAATAAAGTAACATTACAATATAAAACTATTTACAGCAACAGACGAAAACAACTAAAAATACACTGTGATGCGACACTAATTGCGTTCGACAAAGGAGAACGCCTTCATAATGCGGTCGCATTCGAGAATTTTGGAGCGTTCATCGACACGGATTTGCCCCCCCCCCCCCCCCCGAAGAATCATCATCATCATCAATCTTTATTTATCCACGAGATCATATCACTTTACATGGTCTTCCTAGGAATCGTGTTTAAAACTAGACTAAAATACTCTAAGGAACTATAATGTTAAAAATACAAAAACTTACATTATGAATGATAAGACTTAAAATGAGCCAAGGTATATTAGAAAACATCTTTCCCATCAAATGAAGTTTTAAAAACATTTAAACTAGACAGTTTTCTAATCTCTGAGGGAATCTTGTTCCACAGAACAGATCCTCTGTAGTGTAGGCTCCCTTTTGCAGACTCAGTTCTGGGTCTGGGGACATAATAATTCATCTCAGAATTTCTGAGATTGTGTGAATGTACATTTGAGGTGTTGGTAAAGATCCGCCTCAGATACGCTGGGGAAAGATTATTATGGATTTTATACATTGTCACAGCCAACTGTTTAAGTCTTACATATTCTAGCCTTTCCCAGCCAAGCTCATCCAACAGAACACTTGAGCGAACATCATAGTTAGAATAGGTGAGAATTCTAGCAGCCCTATTCTGCAGCTTTTGAAGTTTGTCTGCTAGTCCCTTATTGATGTTACCCCATACGGCACTACAGTAATTAAAATATGGCATTACCAGTGCATTGTACATATTCACTCTAATATCAAATGGTATAAAATGACTTACACGCCTTAAAATAGCAATACCAGCGGATATTTTCTTTGAAATAGTATCAATGTGTGGGCGCCAGTTCAAAGATTCATCAATTTGAACTCCAAGGGATTTATGTTTAATTACTCTTTCTATGGGTGTATTATTGACTTTGACTGTGAAGTCACTATTTATTTGGGATAACTTAAATTGGCTCCCTATAAGCATGTATTTAGTCTTCTTAACATTTAAAGTTAATTTGTTTGCTGACAGCCATGACTGGATTAAATTCATATCATAATTCATTTTATGTTCAAGGACACATGGGTCTTCTGCAGACGTGGTAAGGGTAGTATCATCTGCATACATTCTGGGTTTTGAAAACAAATTACATGAAGGGAGATCATTAATATAAATAGTAAATAAGAGAGGGCCTAAAATAGACCCCTGTGGAATACCACATGTTATATTACAGAAATCAGATTGAGCTCCATCAATAAACGTTTGTTGCTTTCGATCAGATAGGTAGGACTGGAACCAGTTAAGAGATTGAGAACTGACCCCATAGAGTTTAAGCTTTCCCAAAAGGATAGTATGATCCATGGTATCAAAAGCTTTTTTCAAATCCAGGAATATCACACCATTTAAAAGAATTCCTCAGGGGCGAAACTATTCAGGGAAAATGACGTAATTTTCATCGACCATGTGCTCAACTTCGTTCTCAGGCTCTCTCTTCTATGCCTCCTGAACGAGGTTGCCATGTGCTTTGTTCCTACCAGGAGTCCAGTTTCACGTTTGCGTCGCGTCCTGGTGTGCTTCCTTGCTGAGTTTGACCTTCTCTTCGCGTTTGGTGTGCTTTCTTGTCGAATTCTGGACTCTGCTTCCTTGATTATTGTATATGTTCACGAACACAATCGCCTAGGCTTCGGGATGTTAACCGTGGAAACAGCTGTATTTGATTGCATTTGTTGATTTAGTTCCAGCCGCGACGGAAAAGGTCAGTCTTATCCGGTCGAATATTGTTTGGAATCGGTAGAAGAGTACTCTGATGGCAAGGTCCATAAGAGTGAACTTGAACCACGGAACGGAAATTTAAATACTGTCTACTTTAATAATCAGGCCAGGAGAAATTCTCGAATTAGTCGCATCGAATTTGTTTACGATGAACGCGAGCACGCGATGGCAAATTTTTACTTCTATTTGAACCTTCTGCACAGAATAATGTTCGTAAAAATATACTTTTACAAAGTAGCTTTTACGCTTAAACATTACAAGTTAATGTGACAATATTTAGCATGCAATTTGAAGGCTGATCTAAATATTTTAGTCCTTTTAACTTACGTGTCTACGGAAAATGGCGCCGTCACGCAACGTAGTTTGTACCGGGACCTGTTCGATCAGAATGGCATGGACTTTGCCACTGAAATATCTTTATTTAAAACCCCGGTTGTTGATGAAAAAATGTTGATTTTACAATAGACAGAGGTTAAAAGTCAGATAGGGAAATCATTTAAGGTATCTGTATTAAAGTTACTATACGGCGTCGTATGGGGCGCCGTACTGGACATTATTACAAACTTTCCTTATACGTGCTAAACTCCTACTGAACGTGACATATTTCATATTTGTTATGGTCATTGTCATATAACCATGCCAAAATCCAAATAAACATGCTCAACTTGCTTATATCCTGTATGGTCATTGCCATATAACCATGCCAAATTCCAAATAAATATGCTCAACTTACTTTATATTCTCTCTGGCATTATCATATAACCATGCTCAAATACACTTACATTGAGCATTCCAAACTTTCATCCAGTATGGTATGATGCACCGCGCGCTTTATATGCTGATTTTGTAACCAGATCTCTCGCGGCCAATGATGAAACCAAAATGGCGGTTCTAGGTGGCATTGCTGGATCAGAGAATCGACTCACATCATTTTTTGAACGGACAAAAACACTACTTGCCGAAGCAAAACAAAGCATTTCTGTATTTTCATCTGCTGGTCATGGGGACATAGACAGAATAGAAATGTTACACGAAAGGCTTTCAGAGGCTGGGGAAACTGTTTTTATTTTGAGAGAGAGACGAGGAGAGAAAGCTTCCGAACTCATCAGTTCGGATCGTGATTTAGAAAAGGCAAATTTTCATAGGAACATAAATGAGCTGTCCACACGCTTGACAAGACTTCGAGTCTATTTTGAAAATATGGCTGATTATTTGAATAAGGACACAGTAAATGTGCCGGCCCACCAATGCAAGGTTTTGTGATATTGTCAATTGACCCTTACCGTTTATAACTCCAAAATGTTGTTGTTAAATATGCGAAGGAACTTTAGCTCTGACCAGAAGGTCTTTAAGAGACTTGTCCTTCCTGTAGGTGACAATTGGCGGTTCAGAATATATTTGACCGAGTCTATTGGTCTCAGTTATAATGTTCCATAAGAACGCCTTTCTTAGGTTAGGCGTAGCTGGGCTCAAAGTTGTGACGAAAGTCCAAACATTTCTGAATGTTTTTGTTTTGTAGAGCCTCGTTTCATAATGAGAGTTTACTTCGGCTAAAGTATTTGCGGCGAGTTCTCTAGGATTGCCTCGCTCGAGTAAAAGAGTTAGAAATTCTAGCTTTCGTAGCTCGAAAGTTTCTTTAACCAAGTTTGTTCTCAGTAAACGCAAAGTTTCTCCTTTAATAAAAACCCTTCTTAATACTGAGAAGGTGACTTTAAGAGAAGTGCGTATAATGAAACGTTTATGTAGGCTTGTAATGTTTTTGAACATCAAAGGTTTTGTTGTCAGCGACGGCGAGAATGGCGGCGACTAAATCGCCTTTTGGAGCGGCCATCAGAGTTCTGATAAGAAGTAATTGTTTAGTGCAAGACCGGTTTCGGAAGCAGAGTGGCGTTCCTTCGTCAGTTGCTTTTTGTTAAGTGCTCAAGTGGCTGTGAGCAGTTGTGGCCAGGGCTCGCGAACGCGCAGCTTTTATACACTGAGTGAGACTGGTTCTAAATAAACTGACCAATCAGAAGTTTAAATTTTGATCCGTTACGCATGGTTACCGCGTCTTAATGGCTGGTCGTATGTAAATCACGGATCGGAAAACAACTTTGAGTCATCATCGATTTGAAACTCTTGCCGCCTTCTAGTTAAAGTTTTTGTGGATACTCCGAGAAGTTCCGCTATTCTGACCCAAGGAGAATGCAACTCGCCATATTCTCAATATGTACAAAAATCCTAACGGACAAGATCGATAACGAGGAAGAGATGAACTGGCCTTCTGCTGGAGATGGCAAACTAAGGGATATCATGCAAGAAATAATGACTGTCACTCCTGGAATTGGTCGAACCCTGATGTTAGGTGCATTACATAGCAGGGGAATACGAGTGCAGAGATGGAAAGTCAGAGAAATGATGCGCGAGCAAGATCCAGCTGGAACAGCACTTCGATGGAGAAACTGAATTTTCCCTTTGGAAACCTCTAGTTTCAGTTGACCTCTCATGCATTGGTGGGCCGGCACATTTACTGTGTCCTCATTCAAATAATCAGCCATATTTTCAAAATAGACTCGAAGTCTTGTCAAGCGTGTGGACAGCTCATTTATGTTCCTATGAAAATTTGCCTTTTCTAAATCACGATCCGAACTGATGAGTTCGGAAGCTTTCTCTCCTCGTCTCTCTCTCAAAATAAAAACAGTTTCCCCAGCCTCTGAAAGCCTTTCGTGTAACATTTCTATTCTGTCTATGTCCCCATGACCAGCAGATGAAAATACAGAAATGCTTTGTTTTGCTTCGGCAAGTAGTGTTTTTGTCCGTTCAAAAAATGATGTGAGTCGATTCTCTGATCCAGCAATGCCACCTAGAACCGCCATTTTGGTTTCATCATTGGCCGCGAGAGATCTGGTTACAAAATCAGCATATAAAGCGCGCGGTGCATCATACCATACTGGATGAAAGTTTGGAATGCTCAATGTTAGTGTATTTGAGCATGGTTATATGATAATGACCAGAGAGAATATAAAGTAAGTTGAGCATATTTATTTGGAATTTGGCATGGTTATATGGCAATGACCATACAGGATATAAGCAAGTTGAGCATGTTTATTTGGATTTTGGCATGGTTATATGACAATGACCATAACAAATATGAAATATGTCACGTTCAGTAGGAGTTTAGCACGTATAAGGAAAGTTTGTAATAATGTCCAGTACGGCGCCCCATAGCGTCGAACGCACTCATAATCTTTGATTAGTGCTAGTTAAATATGCTAGAAGATTCGAGACGAAATTAGCATATTCGCGAATCTTCCACGTACTAGTCACGCATTAATTTTTCGTAACATTCAGTTACAAGCTAATTCCAGTCAAGAGATTGTCAAAGTAAGAGAGCGAATCCTCCATTTAGGTCTTTTCCCAAGGTAATCCCTCTTAAGTTATTTTTACACTTTGTACCAGGGCAGAAAAAAGTATAAGCGCCCTCATTGTACCCAGTTCTTCCGCAGATATTACTCGCGAGTTGCGTGGATGTCTTCGTGGGGGATCTGTTTATGTTGCTTCGTTTTGTTTCAAAGCAAAGCAAAGGAAAACCTCCAACGCTGTGGGAATGTTTTCTTTTACCTTTTGATTACAAGCAAGCAAGGGAGCTTCAGCTCTCAGTATGTTTTAATACATTTCGAAACTTTAATAGGAGTTTAATAAGAAACGAATGTCCCCTGCACAAACACTGTTAATAGGGAGTTTAAGAAAACCACGATGGCAACGACAACGTTGCTAAACGAAAGGGTTAATGAGCAGTGCAGATCAATAGCTGTGCACGTGCGTTATAAATCTTTGTACATTTCTTTGCCGTCCTCTGCAAAACAACAAAGAGCTTAAGCAAGACGAGGACGACCCCGCGGATGACGCCTACTAAAAATGAATTTATTCTTGACAAGCGAAATTCGTGATTGTCTAGATCTGTTCAGAAATGGTGGAACAGAGAATTAACTCTGAAGTGTAAATTTAAGTGCTAATTGCCCATTTCACGGTTAATTTTTCTCATTTGCATTACAATGTAATCCAACGTGGATGCGAGGCAATTTCGGGCTAAAACTGCGAAATAGCCCGAAATTGCCTCATATGCATGCTAGAATTTATTGTAATGCAAATGAGAAAAGGTAACCGTGAAAAGGGCTATTGAACCCATGCATAACCCACTGGGCGCTAGCCCTAGTAAAGGGAATCAGGGAGCCACACGAGGTAAAGAAAAAATCTTTTGACCTCGGTAGGAATGGAACCCGTATAGATCTGTTCAGTACGACAATGACAGCGTTCGATTTCAAATGGAAAAAAATTAAAAGAAAATCTCACCGTCGTCGTCCACGTTTCGTAGACGACGTAGAACTTAGTCATTTCTCGTTGTTTTGCAAGGACGGCACAGAAATGTACAAAGAATTATAACGCACGTGTACCGCTATTGTTCCGCTTATTCGAAACCTTTTGTTAGTGACGTTCTCGTTGTTGTCGTCGTGGATTGTTTAAGCTCCCTAAATTTCCTCCCCTTGAAACTACTGAAAAAAAAAGTGCCAATTATATTTTCCATCTTTAGAATGTGTCAGGAGAAGCGGTCTAAGGTACATGAGGGAAAGATCTAGAGAACAAGACATTTTCATTTGAAATCCTGGCCGGCTGTACTCTTTTGCTAATCCTCAACTGGAAGAGTTTTCATAATAAAGGCAATCAAAAGTGGCTTTAACGGTTAGATGTCGTTTTATTTATGTATCAGTCAGGGTCGGCACACTTGAGGGAACTAGTCCCTGCAACAAGTCGCGGGGACAAGTCTCATCGTGTGAACTGGCCATTTTCGCTTCAAAATCCACCATAGTCGCACGCTGCGACTCGTCCCATGAATTCAAACCAGTTTGAATTTTTGGGAAAAGTGCCTGCGACTTGTTCCTCAAAACACTTCGTGTGAACTGTTAGTGGGACACACCCTACAACCAGTCCCTTCGTGTAAACTCTTCAGGGAACTAGTCACAGGGACTAGTCCCGTTGTGTGCCGACCCCCTAAAGTGCACAAAAACTGCATTTGAGCGAGCAAACTAACATTAACTCCCTTCCAATTTGAGGTATACCTTTAGGGAAGATGGTTCCAATCTCCCAATCGAAAAACTTGACTGATTCGTGTAGAACAAATCTGGACCGTTGCTAAATGTGGTTGCTGGGCCTACGCTAAAAGTGGTCTCTACTTCAGCAATTCCAGTTGCGTCATCTACGATTGCAGATGTACTGCGTGAAGTGACACGGAATGAAATAAAAGGCCAAGAAAATAGCTAAGCAACTAATCAAAACTGAAAATCACTTTCTTCAATCCAAAAAAAGAAAAGAAGATTCTGATACGGGGAAAACCGAAAGCCAAAATGGATACTAAAACCGAAACAGACACCGATACATCTCTCGCGACTCTCTACCCCATGTTATGTGGTAGCTTTGGTATTTACGGGCTTAATTATAGGGTCAAACTAATATTTGAGAAATGGTTTGCCTCTAAACAGATCATTGAGTATCTTTGTTTATGATTATTGCTGGAGATATTTACCTACTCGCCATTGTGTCCAATATCCAAGTCTTAACATCACTGCTTTAGCACTTAACAAATCCTAGCTTGAAGTCTCATTGTCACAGTAGGTATAGAAATCTAGCGAGACAAGCTCAGACTACGGTACGAAGCTATTGACTTTTCAGTTCGCATCAAAACGACACAAAACAGAGCACTTCAAAACTTAACTTTATTTTTATTTTCTTCTCAATTCTACATTCACTTAACAAACAATCCATTTGAAATAAGAACATTTTGGAGAAAACGCGTAAATAGTGGGATATTCGAGGTATAAATTTACATTCTAAACATGAACAAGATTTAACTACGATGTATCATCGTGGCTCAGCCCACTAGCTCATCAATGGACGAAAATTGTTTTTATTACATTAATAAAGGAGAGAATGACCCGCGTTTAAGTTGTTGTTTTTTTTTTTACATACTCATTACATCTGATACGTTTGCTCTAAATTGTTGGGATTTCCTGGCTGTTTTAACAAATTATCATTGTAGCCGGTATCACCCTGCAACAAAACGACGCGATCAGCTCACCAGTCGATGAGATTACCGACAAACTTTCATTTGTAACGGCGCTAAGATACGTTCATTTACAAATTTATGAGTTGAATAAAAAGCAAATATCACAAAAAAAAGGCACTTCTGCGTTGTCGTTTGCCTTTGCAACAATAAGTACAGGTGCAAAACCGTTCACAAGCAAATGCATTTCTCTACACGAAAATAACTTGAAAGTAAAGTTAATTCAATTGCAAAAGAAAACTACCCCAGGATCCTGTATCCCCGTGACCATGAAACATTTAAATGTAGTTTTCAGTCACAGTCTCAGTCATCTGAGTCATATAACAGAGTACGGCGACTGGACCGCGAAATCTGCGTATCAGAAAGTGCGCGCAAGAAACCATCAAATTGCACTCTTACACGTGTAGATTTGTCTGAGAACATGATCGACTCTTCTGGCGGAGTAGCTCTAGCAAAAGCATTGCTGACAAATCGTTCTTTGACTCATTTGAACCTGCGTTTTAACTTTATTGATGACTCGGGAGCTATTGAACTTGTAGACGCTCTTCAGGCTAATGATACATTGGTCTTTTTAGACCTACGAGGTAACGATATCGGTGAGGCAGGAGCAAAGAAATTTGATGGTTTCTTGCGCGCACTTTCTGATACGCAGATTTCGCGGTCCAGTCGCCGTACTCTGTTATATGACTCAGATGACTGAGACTGTGACTGAAAACTACATTTAAATGTTTCATGGTCACGGGGATACAGGATCCTGGGGTAGTTTTCTTTTGCAATTGAATTAACTTTACTTTCAAGTTATTTTCGTGTAGAGAAATGCATTTGCTTGTGAACGGTTTTGCACCTGTACTTATTGTTGCAAAGGCAAACGACAACGCAGAAGTGCCTTTTTTTTGTGATATTTGCTTTTTATTCAACTCATAAATTTGTAAATGAACGTATCTTAGCGCCGTTACAAATGAAAGTTTGTCGGTAATCTCATCGACTGGTGAGCTGATCGCGTCGTTTTGTTGCAGGGTGATACCGGCTACAATGATAATTTGTTAAAACAGCCAGGAAATCCCAACAATTTAGAGCAAACGTATCAGATGTAATGAGTATGTAAAAAAAAAAACAACAACTTAAACGCGGGTCATTCTCTCCTTTATTAATGTAATAAAAACAATTTTCGTCCATTGATGAGCTAGTGGGCTGAGCCACGATGATACATCGTAGTTAAATCTTGTTCATGTTTAGAATGTAAATTTATACCTCGAATATCCCACTATTTACGCGTTTTCTCCAAAATGTTCTTATTTCAAATGGATTGTTTGTTAAGTGAATGTAGAATTGAGAAGAAAATAAAAATAAAGTTAAGTTTTGAAGTGCTCTGTTTTGTGTCGTTTTGATGCGAACTGAAAAGTCAATAGCTTCGTACCGTAGTCTGAGCTTGTCTCGCTAGATTTCTATACCTACTGTGACAATGAGACTTCAAGCTAGGATTTGTTAAGTGCTAAAGCAGTGATGTTAAGACTTGGATATTGGACACAATGGCGAGTAGGTAAATATCTCCAGCAATAATCATAAACAAAGATACTCAATGATCTGTTTAGAGGCAAACCATTTCTCAAATATTAGTTTGACCCTATAATTAAGCCCGTAAATACCAAAGCTACCACATAACATGGGGTAGAGAGTCGCGAGAGATGTATCGGTGTCTGTTTCGGTTTTAGTATCCATTTTGGCTTTCGGTTTTCCCCGTATCAGAATCTTCTTTTCTTTTTTTGGATTGAAGAAAGTGATTTTCAGTTTTGATTAGTTGCTTAGCTATTTTCTTGGCCTTTTATTTCATTCCGTGTCACTTCACGCAGTACATCTGCAATCGTAGATGACGCAACTGGAATTGCTGAAGTAGAGACCACTTTTAGCGTAGGCCCAGCAACCACATTTAGCAACGGTCCAGATTTGTTCTACACGAATCAGTCAAGTTTTTCGATTGGGAGATTGGAACCATCTTCCCTAAAGGTATACCTCAAATTGGAAGGGAGTTAATGTTAGTTTGCTCGCTCAAATGCAGTTTTTGTGCACTTTAGGGGGTCGGCACACAACGGGACTAGTCCCTGTGACTAGTTCCCTGAAGAGTTTACACGAAGGGACTGGTTGTAGGGTGTGTCCCACTAACAGTTCACACGAAGTGTTTTGAGGAACAAGTCGCAGGCACTTTTCCCAAAAATTCAAACTGGTTTGAATTCATGGGACGAGTCGCAGCGTGCGACTATGGTGGATTTTGAAGCGAAAATGGCCAGTTCACACGATGAGACTTGTCCCCGCGACTTGTTGCAGGGACTAGTTCCCTCAAGTGTGCCGACCCTGACTGATACATAAATAAAACGACATCTAACCGTTAAAGCCACTTTTGATTGCCTTTATTATGAAAACTCTTCCAGTTGAGGATTAGCAAAAGAGTACAGCCGGCCAGGATTTCAAATGAAAATGTCTTGTTCTCTAGATCTTTCCCTCATGTACCTTAGACCGCTTCTCCTGACACATTCTAAAGATGGAAAATATAATTGGCACTTTTTTTTTCAGTAGTTTCAAGGGGAGGAAATTTAGGGAGCTTAAACAATCCACGACGACAACAACGAGAACGTCACTAACAAAAGGTTTCGAATAAGCGGAACAATAGCGGTACACGTGCGTTATAATTCTTTGTACATTTCTGTGCCGTCCTTGCAAAACAACGAGAAATGACTAAGTTCTACGTCGTCTACGAAACGTGGACGACGACGGTGAGATTTTCTTTTAATTTTTTTCCATTTGAAATCGAACGCTGTCATTGTCGTACTGAACAGATCTATACGGGTTCCATTCCTACCGAGGTCAAAAGATTTTTTCTTTACCTCGTGTGGCTCCCTGATTCCCTTTACTAGGGCTAGCGCCCAGTGGGTTATGCATGGGTTCAATAGCCCTTTTCACGGTTACCTTTTCTCATTTGCATTACAATAAATTCTAGCATGCATATGAGGCAATTTCGGGCTATTTCGCAGTTTTAGCCCGAAATTGCCTCGCATCCACGTTGGATTACATTGTAATGCAAATGAGAAAAATTAACCGTGAAATGGGCAATTAGCACTTAAATTTACACTTCAGAGTTAATTCTCTGTTCCACCATTTCTGAACAGATCTAGACAATCACGAATTTCGCTTGTCAAGAATAAATTCATTTTTAGTAGGCGTCATCCGCGGGGTCGTCCTCGTCTTGCTTAAGCTCTTTGTTGTTTTGCAGAGGACGGCAAAGAAATGTACAAAGATTTATAACGCACGTGCACAGCTATTGATCTGCACTGCTCATTAACCCTTTCGTTTAGCAACGTTGTCGTTGCCATCGTGGTTTTCTTAAACTCCCTATTAACAGTGTTTGTGCAGGGGACATTCGTTTCTTATTAAACTCCTATTAAAGTTTCGAAATGTATTAAAACATACTGAGAGCTGAAGCTCCCTTGCTTGCTTGTAATCAAAAGGTAAAAGAAAACATTCCCACAGCGTTGGAGGTTTTCCTTTGCTTTGCTTTGAAACAAAACGAAGCAACATAAACAGATCCCCCACGAAGACATCCACGCAACTCGCGAGTAATATCTGCGGAAGAACTGGGTACAATGAGGGCGCTTATACTTTTTTCTGCCCTGGTACAAAGTGTAAAAATAACTTAAGAGGGATTACCTTGGGAAAAGACCTAAATGGAGGATTCGCTCTCTTACTTTGACAATCTCTTGACTGGAATTAGCTTGTAACTGAATGTTACGAAAAATTAATGCGTGACTAGTACGTGGAAGATTCGCGAATATGCTAATTTCGTCTCGAATCTTCTAGCATATTTAACTAGCACTAATCAAAGATTATGAGTGCGTTCGACGCTATGGGGCGCCGTACTGGACATTATTACAAACTTTCCTTATACGTGCTAAACTCCTACTGAACGTGACATATTTCATATTTGTTATGGTCATTGTCATATAACCATGCCAAAATCCAAATAAACATGCTCAACTTGCTTATATCCTGTATGGTCATTGCCATATAACCATGCCAAATTCCAAATAAATATGCTCAACTTACTTTATATTCTCTCTGGTCATTATCATATAACCATGCTCAAATACACTAACATTGAGCATTCCAAACTTTCATCCAGTATGGTATGATGCACCGCGCGCTTTATATGCTGATTTTGTAACCAGATCTCTCGCGGCCAATGATGAAACCAAAATGGCGGTTCTAGGTGGCATTGCTGGATCAGAGAATCGACTCACATCATTTTTTGAACGGACAAAAACACTACTTGCCGAAGCAAAACAAAGCATTTCTGTATTTTCATCTGCTGGTCATGGGGACATAGACAGAATAGAAATGTTACACGAAAGGCTTTCAGAGGCTGGGGAAACTGTTTTTATTTTGAGAGAGAGACGAGGAGAGAAAGCTTCCGAACTCATCAGTTCGGATCGTGATTTAGAAAAGGCAAATTTTCATAGGAACATAAATGAGCTGTCCACACGCTTGACAAGACTTCGAGTCTATTTTGAAAATATGGCTGATTATTTGAATGAGGACACAGTAAATGTGCCGGCCCACCAATGCATGAGAGGTCAACTGAAACTAGAGGTTTCCAAAGGGAAAATTCAGTTTCTCCATCGAAGTGCTGTTCCAGCTGGATCTTGCTCGCGCATCATTTCTCTGACTTTCCATCTCTGCACTCGTATTCCCCTGCTATGTAATGCACCTAACATCAGGGTTCGACCAATTCCAGGAGTGACAGTCATTATTTCTTGCATGATATCCCTTAGTTTGCCATCTCCAGCAGAAGGCCAGTTCATCTCTTCCTCGTTATCGATCTTGTCCGTTAGGATTTTTGTACATATTGAGAATATGGCGAGTTGCATTCTCCTTGGGTCAGAATAGCGGAACTTCTCGGAGTATCCACAAAAACTTTAACTAGAAGGCGGCAAGAGTTTCAAATCGATGATGACTCAAAGTTGTTTTCCGATCCGTGATTTACATACGACCAGCCATTAAGACGCGGTAACCATGCGTAACGGATCAAAATTTAAACTTCTGATTGGTCAGTTTATTTAGAACCAGTCTCACTCAGTGTATAAAAGCTGCGCGTTCGCGAGCCCTGGCCACAACTGCTCACAGCCACTTGAGCACTTAACAAAAAGCAACTGACGAAGGAACGCCACTCTGCTTCCGAAACCGGTCTTGCACTAAACAATTACTTCTTATCAGAACTCTGATGGCCGCTCCAAAAGGCGATTTAGTCGCCGCCATTCTCGCCGTCGCTGACAACAAAACCTTTGATGTTCAAAAACATTACAAGCCTACATAAACGTTTCATTATACGCACTTCTCTTAAAGTCACCTTCTCAGTATTAAGAAGGGTTTTTATTAAAGGAGAAACTTTGCGTTTACTGAGAACAAACTTGGTTAAAGAAACTTTCGAGCTACGAAAGCTAGAATTTCTAACTCTTTTACTCGAGCGAGGCAATCCTAGAGAACTCGCCGCAAATACTTTAGCCGAAGTAAACTCTCATTATGAAACGAGGCTCTACAAAACAAAAACATTCAGAAATGTTTGGACTTTCGTCACAACTTTGAGCCCAGCTACGCCTAACCTAAGAAAGGCGTTCTTATGGAACATTATAACTGAGACCAATAGACTCGGTCAAATATATTCTGAACCGCCAATTGTCACCTACAGGAAGGACAAGTCTCTTAAAGACCTTCTGGTCAGAGCTAAAGTTCCTTCGCATATTTAACAACAACATTTTGGAGTTATAAACGGTAAGGGTCAATTGACAATATCACAAAACCTTGCATTGGTGGGCCGGCACATTTACTGTGTCCTTATTCAAATAATCAGCCATATTTTCAAAATAGACTCGAAGTCTTGTCAAGCGTGTGGACAGCTCATTTATGTTCCTATGAAAATTTGCCTTTTCTAAATCACGATCCGAACTGATGAGTTCGGAAGCTTTCTCTCCTCGTCTCTCTCTCAAAATAAAAACAGTTTCCCCAGCCTCTGAAAGCCTTTCGTGTAACATTTCTATTCTGTCTATGTCCCCATGACCAGCAGATGAAAATACAGAAATGCTTTGTTTTGCTTCGGCAAGTAGTGTTTTTGTCCGTTCAAAAAATGATGTGAGTCGATTCTCTGATCCAGCAATGCCACCTAGAACCGCCATTTTGGTTTCATCATTGGCCGCGAGAGATCTGGTTACAAAATCAGCATATAAAGCGCGCGGTGCATCATACCATACTGGATGAAAGTTTGGAATGCTCAATGTAAGTGTATTTGAGCATGGTTATATGATAATGCCAGAGAGAATATAAAGTAAGTTGAGCATATTTATTTGGAATTTGGCATGGTTATATGGCAATGACCATACAGGATATAAGCAAGTTGAGCATGTTTATTTGGATTTTGGCATGGTTATATGACAATGACCATAACAAATATGAAATATGTCACGTTCAGTAGGAGTTTAGCACGTATAAGGAAAGTTTGTAATAATGTCCAGTACGGCGCCCCATACGACGCCGTATAGTAACTTTAATACAGATACCTTAAATGATTTCCCTATCTGACTTTTAACCTCTGTCTATTGTAAAATCAACATTTTTTCATCAACAACCGGGGTTTTAAATAAAGATATTTCAGTGGCAAAGTCCATGCCATTCTGATCGAACAGGTCCCGGTACAAACTACGTTGCGTGACGGCGCCATTTTCCGTAGACACGTAAGTTAAAAGGACTAAAATATTTAGATCAGCCTTCAAATTGCATGCTAAATATTGTCACATTAACTTGTAATGTTTAAGCGTAAAAGCTACTTTGTAAAAGTATATTTTTACGAACATTATTCTGTGCAGAAGGTTCAAATAGAAGTAAAAATTTGCCATCGCGTGCTCGCGTTCATCGTAAACAAATTCGATGCGACTAATTCGAGAATTTCTCCTGGCCTGATTATTAAAGTAGACAGTATTTAAATTTCCGTTCCGTGGTTCAAGTTCACTCTTATGGACCTTGCCATCAGAGTACTCTTCTACCGATTCCAAACAATATTCGACCGGATAAGACTGACCTTTTCCGTCGCGGCTGGAACTAAATCAACAAATGCAATCAAATACAGCTGTTTCCACGGTTAACATCCCGAAGCCTAGGCGATTGTGTTCGTGAACATATACAATAATCAAGGAAGCAGAGTCCAGAATTCGACAAGAAAGCACACCAAACGCGAAGAGAAGGTCAAACTCAGCAAGGAAGCACACCAGGACGCGACGCAAACGTGAAACTGGACTCCTGGTAGGAACAAAGCACATGGCAACCTCGTTCAGGAGGCATAGAAGAGAGAGCCTGAGAACGAAGTTGAGCACATGGTCGATGAAAATTACGTCATTTTCCCTGAATAGTTTCGCCCCTGAGGAATTCTTTTAAATGGTGTGATATTCCTGGATTTGAAAAAAGCTTTTGATACCATGGATCATACTATCCTTTTGGGAAAGCTTAAACTCTATGGGGTCAGTTCTCAATCTCTTAACTGGTTCCAGTCCTACCTATCTGATCGAAAGCAACAAACGTTTATTGATGGAGCTCAATCTGATTTCTGTAATATAACATGTGGTATTCCACAGGGGTCTATTTTAGGCCCTCTCTTATTTACTATTTATATTAATGATCTCCCTTCATGTAATTTGTTTTCAAAACCCAGAATGTATGCAGATGATACTACCCTTACCACGTCTGCAGAAGACCCATGTGTCCTTGAACATAAAATGAATTATGATATGAATTTAATCCAGTCATGGCTGTCAGCAAACAAATTAACTTTAAATGTTAAGAAGACTAAATACATGCTTATAGGGAGCCAATTTAAGTTATCCCAAATAAATAGTGACTTCACAGTCAAAGTCAATAATACACCCATAGAAAGAGTAATTAAACATAAATCCCTTGGAGTTCAAATTGATGAATCTTTGAACTGGCGCCCACACATTGATACTATTTCAAAGAAAATATCCGCTGGTATTGCTATTTTAAGGCGTGTAAGTCATTTTATACCATTTGATATTAGAGTGAATATGTACAATGCACTGGTAATGCCATATTTTAATTACTGTAGTGCCGTATGGGGTAACATCAATAAGGGACTAGCAGACAAACTTCAAAAGCTGCAGAATAGGGCTGCTAGAATTCTCACCTATTCTAACTATGATGTTCGCTCAAGTGTTCTGTTGGATGAGCTTGGCTGGGAAAGGCTAGAATATGTAAGACTTAAACAGTTGGCTGTGACAATGTATAAAATCCATAATAATCTTTCCCCAGCGTATCTGAGGCGGATCTTTACCAACACCTCAAATGTACATTCACACAATCTCAGAAATTCTGAGATGAATTATTATGTCCCCAGACCCAGAACTGAGTCTGCAAAAGGGAGCCTACACTACAGAGGATCTGTTCTGTGGAACAAGATTCCCTCAGAGATTAGAAAACTGTCTAGTTTAAATGTTTTTAAAACTTCATTTGATGGGAAAGATGTTTTCTAATATACCTTGGCTCATTTTAAGTCTTATCATTCATAATGTAAGTTTTTGTATTTTTAACATTATAGTTCCTTAGAGTATTTTAGTCTAGTTTTAAACACGATTCCTAGGAAGACCATGTAAAGTGATATGATCTCGTGGATAAATAAAGATTGATGATGATGATGATTCTTCGGGGGGGGGGGGGGGGGCAAATCCGTGTCGATGAACGCTCCAAAATTCTCGAATGCGACCGCATTATGAAGGCGTTCTCCTTTGTCGAACGCAATTAGTGTCGCATCACAGTGTATTTTTAGTTGTTTTCGTCTGTTGCTGTAAATAGTTTATATTGTAATGTTACTTTATTTAGTCGAGCCGGAAAGTTCTAGAACGTTGTGCTGTAAAGTATATAAGTGAACCGGCCTAGTTTATAAATGGTTTTATCCCAGGAGTGTTTGAGGTTTTTTTTTTTCCC
>JAHPZR010047314.1:0-16382 GCA_019787425.1 Platygyra sinensis | reverse complement strand
TTTATTTATTTATTTGTCTGCAAGAATCGAGTGCCTGTCACGTGGTCTAGTGTCTACGGCGAATTAGTAGTCTTGGTTGTAAGCTTGGGTTCGAGGAATTTTTTTCAGGTGATCGTATCACGCGTTAGTTCTCCTGGCACAAGCCAACAGACACAGACCCAGCTTGTGTTATGAGTGTAGATTGTGCAAGACCTTTTACGCTCTTACACTGGTTGAATCTTCGGTACGGGTTGTACTGTTTTGGTGTTTACGGATGCATTGTGGTTTATCCAGTACCGCATAAATTTCCCGGGGGGGGGGGGGGGTACTCCCTTATTTGGGCTATACGGGGACGTGCCGCTGGATAGGGTATGTTTTTTTTGGCCTCGCTGTCCTAAACAGGGTATACAATTCGACTTGCTTCTGTCCTAAACAGGTTAGAGCCTGTCCTAAACAGGGTATAGTATTACGAGCCGAGAGACTTTAACCCAGACTGCGAGTAGTCTCTTTCTTTTCTTAGCCTGCGACCCGGAGCCTGCGATAAGTTGAAAGTGCTTGCGATTCAGCGGCAGAAAAGCGACGCATTCTTTTTTCCTGATTTGCGCCACATCAACTGAGTAAACCGACATATGGTAGGTCTAGTTTCTTTGTCTTGGATAACGCGATGAAAGAAAGATGTCACTGTGTCGCGCAGACATGAGGTAATCCCGCTGGTATATATGTTGTTTAGGGATATTTTTCTCTGTAAAAGTTCTATTAGTGCTTTAATCAAAATAAAATTAACCTCAAAAATAAGTTCCTCTTATTCATTAAACAAAAATTGAAGAAATCATTCCTCTTTGATTTGCTATTAAAAAAAATCGCTCTTCTATAGATGCAATGACGACATTTTGCCACGCTAATTTAGAGCTTAATACTTGACGGCTTTTTGTTTAGTTTAAGTGTTGAGACGCAACAACTTGGTTTTAGACGCATCGACCATGATTTCTTCAATTTGAATGACTTATTAAACAGTGTAAATTCCTATAAAACCAGCGAGTGTGCATTTTGTCGCTTGTCCTAAACAGGGTCTTAAAATGGAGGTTGTTGTCCTACACAGGGTAGGGTTTTTAGCGTATTTGTGTTCTAAACAGGGTCAGGGTTTCAAACCCTCGGCGGCACCCCCTCACTCAAACATTTGTCAAGTACCCCCCCGGGATAAATTTGCGCTAACGAGGAAACTCATATGGTTTGTACATACAAGTTTAGGCCGACGCGACAAGCACGTCCCACACGCGATAGGTCAAGGGTTCGGTATCGGATACAGGCAACTCAAAAGAACTGCTCCAAAAACATTGATAACAGCTAATATTATTAATTTCCGGTGAAGTACTTAGCGTTGCGAAATGTTCTTAAAGGTAACAAGGTGTATGGTATCACATGATTTATTTATTTTTATATTTATTTGTTTGTCTGCAAGAGTCTAGCGCCTGTCATGTGGTCTAGTGTCTATAGCGAACAAGTAGTCTTGGTTGTAAGCTTGGGTTCGAGTAATTTTTTTCAGGTGATCGTATCACGAGTTAGTTCTCCTGCACAAGCCAACAGACACAGACCCAACTTGTGTTATAAGTGTAGATTGTGGAAGAGTTTTTGCGCTCTTAACACTGGTTGAATCTTCGGTACGGGTTGTGCTGTTTTGTTTTTTACGGTTGCATAGTGGTTTATCCAGTACCGCATAAATTTGCGCTGACGAGGAAACTCGTATGGTCTGTACATACAAGTTTAGGTCGACAAGCATGTCGCACGCGCGATAGGTCAAGGGTTTGGTATCGGATAAACTTGTGCAAACAGGCAACTCAAAGGAACTGCTGATAACAGCCAATTATTAATTTCCGGTGAAGCACTCAGCGTTGCGAAATGTCCTTTAAGGTAACAAGGTGTTTATTTCATGGAGAAACAATGGCAATACTGTTTGTTGTTTCTCCTGTTTCTATATGAGTAGCATAGTAAAAATTTTAAATAGACTAAATTACCGGGATTGCTAAGTTTATGATCTGAAGCAATGTAATAAGAACATCGTCATAGGTGAACCGAAAGAAGAAAACAACCCGAGTACTTGTATTGCAAGCTATACTTATTTGGGGGGAGGGGGGTGGGTAGGTTTCTTAAAATAACTGAGGGGCTACGTCAGCTGCGTCCCGCGTCGGTGGGAAGTATAACAGGATAGTTTGGTTTTATAAACTGAGTTGATAATGAGTCGATAATGTGAATTGGCCACCGAAAAGAGATTCGGAAACTGACCTTTCGAGCGTTAGCCATTCGTCGAATCGAATTAGTAGTTATTGGCACCACGCAACCGTGAAAAATCACAGCTTTCGGAACCATAAACAGGCTAGGCGAAAACCTTTTTGCCGTTGGAACGAATTAGTACTTATTGGCACTGGGCGACTGCACCGTAATATTAGGGGTGGCGAATGGTACCCGGTAAATTTACGGTCTCGGAAATTTTGGTTCCAATCTCGAAATCTCGGAGGCGTTTTGAATAAGTCTCGAAATCTCGTTTTCTTGTGTTTCTTTGCGTCTCGGATTCTCGAATTTTTGGCCGTGAGGTCTTCTAGTCTTAGATTTTTGTTTTTTAGCCAACGGTTTTGATCACTGAAACTATGATAAAATTGTTTATTTTATTAAAAATGTACGATAGCAGTCTTTCGAAAATGTAGGCCCGACAAGCCAGGTTTTTAAGTCGAAGATTACATGTAGTCGTCATGGCGTAACATTTTGAAACTCTTGACTTATCGATCATCTTAGAATATCGTGTAGTTCATGTCTCCCTGCAAACAGTTTTCGAAACCGGCTGGGGCTCGGTTCTCTTCGTACAGAGTCTCGGGCTCGGATTTTGTTAAAACTTTCAAGTCTCGGTCCCGGATTTTCAAACAAAGATCTCGGCGTCTCAGCGAGTCTCGGATTTTACCATTCGCCACCCCTAATATTATGATTTTAAAGCAGTTGATACAAAGCAATGATTCAAGGCTACAGACCATTATTTTAAAACAAGAAATGAAAAAACAAACAGTACCCTTAACTTACTGGTTTCTAACAGAAACTAGACGCATATTTTGCGTTCACTCGGGCTTGAGTTGGAGATAAACATTGTTTTTGTTGCACGTACTTCGGTAAGGCTTTTTTCAATGTAATTATGGGTTTATCTTGTAACTGTTTTTGTCTCGGTATGCTGGAGATGCAGGGTTACTACTTATGGATACAGTAAGCGGAAAACATATTTGTTATGTAGTGCGAAGACATTTTTTTTTTTCCGGGATGGGTTAATTGCAAACAAAATGGAGTGTTTATCGGAAGCAAACCTAAGCGCGGGGTCACCGGAAAGGGGGTCACAGAGTCTACTTAGGAAGTACTTTCCGGAGTGTTAAGTTACACGCCACTGATTAAATGTTCATTTCGGAACAAACATCGGCAAAACGAGTGAACTCAACGCTTTCAAAAAGAATTCAAACGAACAATATTTGATCAATGGCCGAGGTTAAACTTCGTTTTCCTAAATATATTTTTAGCATTTACATAACAGTACAATGTAGATGACATGGGTATACACGAAAGAATACGTGCATAGACAAATTCTCTGACCTTTCTGCTTTTGTTCCTTCGACTTTTCAAACATCGTATCGGTATTCTGCTTGGTACACAATCGCGTCTACAGACACGATTTTAGTTTATGCTTCTCTCGATTAAGATAATTTTGCTCAGTTGATATAGCATGTTCCTCGATGAAAGGTTCACTCATAAATGTTCGCTCATAAAGAGATCTCTCGTAAGGTTTGCGGACCAACCCGTTCCGAAAGCGCTCCTCATCTTTTAGTGTGAGTCTACCGCGAACGCTGTGTGCACGTTTGGTATCCGTTTGAACGTATTATACACAGTATTTGTGCTGATCTTCCACCGCATAAACTCTTCTCCGTCCGCCATTACACCATGCCATGTGCTCATTAGTAAAATCTTTGCGCATGCGTATTAATTAAAGAATTGCAAACTGTGGCTGAACGAAAAAAAAAAAAACGAAGCTGAAATTTCAACTCGGGCGTTTCCTTTGGAAAGCCCGAGTAAAAAGAAAAAAAAATGAAAAAGAAAAGGAGAAATAATCAGCTCCTGGAATTGACCATTAAGCACTTAATGACTGGCCACAAGGGAAACAGTGCGTTTTGTTTCCCCGAGATCCTCAATGGAGAACATTGAGGTCGAGGGGAAACAAAACTCACTATTTCCCGAGGGGCCAGTCATTTAGTGTTTTGTTATACCTCCCGACTCAAATATAGAAAAAGTCCGAAAAAAAAAAGATTCGCTTGACGCCACTGCATACACTGGCCACACTCGCAAAATTGAGCTGCTGCCAAAATTAACCTGTCCTATCGAAAAATCACGATAACAGTCTTTTTCTTTGCAGTTAACAGAAAATATAGACAGTACTAAAGTTGCTTGGCGTCTTCTAATGCTTTACTCGAGCATTTTGAGTTTGATTTGATCAGGAGCAGCATATTTTGTTGTAAATTACACAAATACTTTCCTACCTGGCGACGGCGATCGACGAGCGAGTTGACGAACGTGGGCAACCCATTTTTGGCGCCAAACCAAAAGCTTGGAGACACAAAACGTTCATATCTTCCCTTTTGCTAATCTGCACGATATGTTTTTGCGACTATAAATCCCTTTTCTTGAATAATGAATGCCGTCTCTAATGAGAAACGTTGTCCTACTTCAATGGCTTTTCAACATCAGGCCGACTGGTACACAAATTTCCCGCGGTTTAAAGGTGCACAACTTGATCACGTGCGAGTCCAAAGTTCAAGGTGTTGTTTCCCTAGGGCGTCATTGAGTTTTGACCAATGGCACGTGACACATTCTCCTCCAATCAGGAAACGTATTTGAGTTGGAAGGTATAACAAAATGTTTTGAACTCCCAATATTTCGCTTGGCAAGTAATCACTTATCACACTAAGCTACGTACATCAATATCAGAGGGTAAAACTATTAATATATCTTTAAGTACCTCATAACACTCTTCTAATTCAAGAACTCAAACCAACCCTAAACGATAATGTCAGCAGCGAAAAGCTTTATATTAGTTTGCATCTTTTGTATGCATTTTTTTTCTCAGCTTTTGTCATTGTTATTGTTAATTAGTTACTTAATATCTCAAATTTAAACTTAGTTGCTACTTGTATTAACGGTCACTTCTGAAGATGTATGTAAAAACATACGAAACGTCAAGTTAAAGTTAAATAATTTTGTTTTCCAACACGCGTTTATAAATTTATTGTCATGTTTGTAACTGCAGTTTGTGTACTTTTTCTCATGATCAATTGACACCTGTCAAATCAAGTTTTCAGCTGACCAGTACCACATGGCCATATCGCGGGCTTAAGTTTATAGCTCGTCGAGGTCACGTGTTTTATTTAAGTTGACCGCTGACAACGTGCTGGTTTTCGACTAGATCGCGGGCTCATGTCAGGTAATATTGTTTAAAACAGAGCTGGGTTGTTCGGAAGCCTGTTAACTCTAATCCAGTTAAAAAAACAAAACAAATGATAACTGTTTCTCCTATTCAAATGTTTTTTGCGGCTTTTGTTTTGTGTATCGGTTTTGTGATTTTTAAGCTTAAAATAGAACGCCAATGATACCGAAAACCTCATGCCACAAAGTTACAAAACTCAAATCAAAATTCAACCTTATCTTGGGTTAGCCTTATCGGGCTACAGGACCTCCGCTTTTAGGGTGACGTAAATCTATATATTGTTTATTTGTTTTCCAAGTTGAGTGGCTCACAGACACTTTGCGCATTTTTTTTAATTCAACTGTTTCGAAGAATTAAAATACTGCTACTTGACAGGTACAATCACTGTTGGATGTGTTATAATAAATTCAACAAAACAAAATAACACCTTGCAAACAGTGCAAAACTATGGTGTTACTGTCTTGAGATGCACTAATATGCATTTAATATCGGTACCCATTTTAATATTTTCTTTAAGATTCAATGTTAGGGAAACATCTACTAATCGTGTACGTGAATCAATTTTATTGTAACCGAATCTAAATACAGGAAATACTACAGGATTCCAACTATATGTTAAAAATCGTAAGCCACACATGTACGCATCGCGGACCTATTTTTTTTATTGCGTGACAATGAAAACGATCTGAAGTTTTCAATGAGTTAACGCGTTGTCGAACGTTGCCAACGCGTTTAATAGGAAACATATTGCCAACGCATTCCAAAATAATAACAGCGCGTTGGAAAGCATTTCCAACGAGGGTTGAAAAACGTTCAATGCATTTTTGACTTATCTCTTATGCCGGGTTTTTGCAAACAGGGTCACATACAGACTAACGCATCCCACGGAAACGGCTATAAGACGTCTTGTTATAATTTCAAGACGCGCTTGTGAACCATTTTAAATGACAGCAATCAGAGTATTCCGTTTTGGGGTCCAGCGCCTGATAGGTGCGGCAAAAGTGTACCAGGCTCACAGAACCAAGCTTATTTATTTATTTATTTACTTATTTATTTATTTATTTATTTATTTATTTTATAGAACTTGGTTAAGATAATTCCTCTGAAATAAAAGTGACAATAGATTTTCGTTCAAACTTTGCCTACTGAATATTTATCACATGAGAACTTCAATTTTGAAATAAAAAGGGGGTGCCCATGCTCATTAAGGAGCACTGAGGCATTGAAAATGCCCCATTTTGGCATTTTTTCATGCTCATTACAAGAACGCATTTCCAGTAATGATATTAAATCTTTGCAACCGAGACTCGTGAGAACACGCATTAAACTGCAGTCAATACATTGTGTCGGACACAAATAAACTTATTTAAGTTTGATTTGGAGAGAAAGCCGAATTCTTGATTAAAATTTCAACCAAATTTTTTTGCATGGTTACCGTACGCAAAATAGAAAAGACCACAGTTTATCTGCTATTTTCGTTATTTATTCAATTTTCAGCAATAGAAATCAGATAAGCCTTACCTCAAGCAAAGTTTATGATAAGTTGTTTACAGTGACTGGAAAAAAAAAGTTGGGGTGCCCATGCTCGTTGGTGCGCTATAGCCATTTTTCAACTGACAGAGCTCGATATCAATGAAAATCCGCCATGTTTTTAACATGCGCGTGCACGATACCTTGGGTTCCAGAGGATATTTTTTTCTAATCGATATTTCGCGGCGAAGCCACCTTAACCAAAGCGCCGAGGAGATAAAAATTACCTCTGGTCACAGGAGCACGCAACCTCATTTCCATGCGAGAAATCAGTTCAGAAATTGAACTGGGTCACCGATTGGATACTCCCATGTCCGCAGGGAATTAACAATATAACAATGGCCCTGATTGGCTACATCGAACAACTTCACTGGGAGTATCCAGAGCCATTGTCAGAGAAAACCGGGCAGACCTCACGGATCGGGGTCGGCCGATTCCTTCCATATTTTGGCCGTTTAATACATTCCATCAATAATGTTGAAAGGCTGTATTCTTAGATTTCAAGAGCTTTTCCTGTTCCAATAAAACCCAAAGTTAATCAGTGGAGAAAAACGACATTATTTGAGACACTTAGCATCGCAAACGCGTAAGAATTATAATTGCTTAATGAAAGCTGCTATCTTCAAGATTCCATTACATAGAGCTATAAAGACGTATGATAAGCTATTAGTGACCTGTGTGAAACATTTTTCTATCCATAAAGCAAAGAGAATTTCTCATAACTTTTCTTCCAGTTCTCGTTTTTAAATCTCTTTTTCATTGCGTGTAAGGTTGTGGATTTCAAAGATAGCCACTTCGAATCTCTGCTGCGTCTGAACATTTGCCACTTAATGCATTTATTGAAAAAACACATTCGTAACTTAAATACCATTATCATCATAAGTTCGTTTTACTTATAATCGACAGAGACTGGGATGAAGTCCGTCCTAGCCTGTTTTCGTTTAACAATTAATTATGCAGTCAGTTTCCTGAAAAGTAAATAAACCGTTCAGTCACCGTGGGAATGTAGTTCAATATTGTTTTACTTGAAACACTACACAGACAAAAAAAACAAGCCAAACAGTCTCCGTCGCTAGATAATGCCAGCTTTGAAACAGTACGGCTAAACAATATTGGGTGAGGTTATCCAAATTTATAAGGAAAAAAAACTGGATCAGAGCAGCAATTTTTTTTCCTTCGAGGGAAAAAATCTAAATATAAGAAATAAATAATTGTTTTTGCCCCATTTCGTTTTACAGAATCCAATTATCGTCATCAAAGAGTTCAAATTGTGTCAACCAAGGATGCGTGACCTTGAAGGATGACGTGACAAACAGTTGTCTTTTACCTAAAAAATGCAACTGGAATTCTCGCTGAAATCGCTTCTAGATTTAGAGATCCCAGAATTTTGCTTCTTGATTTGGAAAGAAGGATTGATTAGCAGTTTTTAGCACCCATTACATTCTCAATAAACCGCCGCCGATTCGAGGAAAGTAACTAAGAAAAAGTGGTTGAAAAAGCGTTGGAGAATTGAGAATCATGACTACTATAACTTGTTTTCTGTATGGTAGGCTGAAAAATGTTTCACACAGGTCACTAATAGCTTATCATACGTCTTTATAGCTCTATGTAATGGAATCTTGAAGATAGCAGCTTTCATTAAGCAATTATAATTCTTACGCGTTTGCGATGCTAAGTGTCTCAAATAATGTCGTTTTTCTCCACTGATTAACTTTGGGTTTTATTGGAACAGGAAAAGCTCTTGAAATCTAAGAATACAGCCTTTCAACATTATTGATGGAATGTATTAAACGGCCAAAATATGGAAGGAATCGGCCGACCCCGATCCGTGAGGTCTGCCCGGTTTTCTCTGACAATGGCTCTGGATACTCCCAGTGAAGTTGTTCGATGTAGCCAATCAGGGCCATTGTTATATTGTTAATTCCCTGCGGACATGGGAGTATCCAATCGGTGACCCAGTTCAATTTCTGAACTGATTTCTCGCATGGAAATGAGGTTGCGTGCTCCTGTGACCAGAGGTAATTTTTATCTCCTCGGCGCTTTGGTTAAGGTGGCTTCGCCGCGAAATATCGATTAGAAAAAAATATCCTCTGGAACCCAAGGTATCGTGCACGCGCATGTTAAAAACATGGCGGATTTTCATTGATATCGAGCTCTGTCAGTTGAAAAATGGCTATAGCGCACCAACGAGCATGGGCACCCCAACTTTTTTTTTCCAGTCACTGTAAACAACTTATCATAAACTTTGCTTGAGGTAAGGCTTATCTGATTTCTATTGCTGAAAATTGAATAAATAACGAAAATAGCAGATAAACTGTGGTCTTTTCTATTTTGCGTACGGTAACCATGCAAAAAAATTTGGTTGAAATTTTAATCAAGAATTCGGCTTTCTCTCCAAATCAAACTTAAATAAGTTTATTTGTGTCCGACACAATGTATTGACTGCAGTTTAATGCGTGTTCTCACGAGTCTCGGTTGCAAAGATTTAATATCATTACTGGAAATGCGTTCTTGTAATGAGCATGAAAAAATGCCAAAATGGGGCATTTTCAATGCCTCAGTGCTCCTTAATGAGCATGGGCACCCCCTTTTTATTTCAAAATTGAAGTTCTCATGTGATAAATATTCAGTAGGCAAAGTTTGAACGAAAATCTATTGTCACTTTTATTTCAGAGGAATTATCTTAACCAAGTTCTATAAAATAAATAAATAAATAAATAAATAAATAAGTAAATAAATAAATAAATAAGCTTGGTTCTGTGAGCCTGGTACACTTTTGCCGCACCTATCAGGCGCTGGACCCCAAAACGGAATACTCTGATTGCTGTCATTTAAAATGGTTCACAAGCGCGTCTTGAAATTATAACAAGACGTCTTATAGCCGTTTCCGTGGGATGCGTTAGTCTGTATGTGACCCTGTTTGCAAAAACCCGGCATAAGAGATAAGTCAAAAATGCATTGAACGTTTTTCAACCCTCGTTGGAAATGCTTTCCAACGCGCTGTTATTATTTTGGAATGCGTTGGCAATATGTTTCCTATTAAACGCGTTGGCAACGTTCGACAACGCGTTAACTCATTGAAAACTTCAGATCGTTTTCATTGTCACGCAATAAAAAAAAATAGGTCCGCGATGCGTACATGTGTGGCTTACGATTTTTAACATATAGTTGGAATCCTGTAGTATTTCCTGTATTTAGATTCGGTTACAATAAAATTGATTCACGTACACGATTAGTAGATGTTTCCCTAACATTGAATCTTAAAGAAAATATTAAAATGGGTACCGATATTAAATGCATATTAGTGCATCTCAAGACAGTAACACCATAGTTTTGCACTGTTTGCAAGGTGTTATTTTGTTTTGTTGAATTTATTATAACACATCCAACAGTGATTGTACCTGTCAAGTAGCAGTATTTTAATTCTTCGAAACAGTTGAATTAAAAAAAATGCGCAAAGTGTCTGTGAGCCACTCAACTTGGAAAACAAATAAACAATATATAGATTTACGTCACCCTAAAAGCGGAGGTCCTGTAGCCCGATAAGGCTAACCCAAGATAAGGTTGAATTTTGATTTGAGTTTTGTAACTTTGTGGCATGAGGTTTTCGGTATCATTGGCGTTCTATTTTAAGCTTAAAAATCACAAAACCGATACACAAAACAAAAGCCGCAAAAAACATTTGAATAGGAGAAACAGTTATCATTTGTTTTGTTTTTTTAACTGGATTAGAGTTAACAGGCTTCCGAACAACCCAGCTCTGTTTTAAACAATATTACCTGACATGAGCCCGCGATCTAGTCGAAAACCAGCACGTTGTCAGCGGTCAACTTAAATAAAACACGTGACCTCGACGAGCTATAAACTTAAGCCCGCGATATGGCCATGTGGTACTGGTCAGCTGAAAACTTGATTTGACAGGTGTCAATTGATCATGAGAAAAAGTACACAAACTGCAGTTACAAACATGACAATAAATTTATAAACGCGTGTTGGAAAACAAAATTATTTAACTTTAACTTGACGTTTCGTATGTTTTTACATACATCTTCAGAAGTGACCGTTAATACAAGTAGCAACTAAGTTTAAATTTGAGATATTAAGTAACTAATTAACAATAACAATGACAAAAGCTGAGAAAAAAAATGCATACAAAAGATGCAAACTAATATAAAGCTTTTCGCTGCTGACATTATCGTTTAGGGTTGGTTTGAGTTCTTGAATTAGAAGAGTGTTATGAGGTACTTAAAGATATATTAATAGTTTTACCCTCTGATATTGATGTACGTAGCTTAGTGTGATAAGTGATTACTTGCCAAGCGAAATATTGGGAGTTCAAAACATTTTGTTATACCTTCCAACTCAAATACGTTTCCTGATTGGAGGAGAATGTGTCACGTGCCATTGGTCAAAACTCAATGACGCCCTAGGGAAACAACACCTTGAACTTTGGACTCGCACGTGATCAAGTTGTGCACCTTTAAACCGCGGGAAATTTGTGTACCAGTCGGCCTGATGTTGAAAAGCCATTGAAGTAGGACAACGTTTCTCATTAGAGACGGCATTCATTATTCAAGAAAAGGGATTTATAGTCGCAAAAACATATCGTGCAGATTAGCAAAAGGGAAGATATGAACGTTTTGTGTCTCCAAGCTTTTGGTTTGGCGCCAAAAATGGGTTGCCCACGTTCGTCAACTCGCTCGTCGATCGCCGTCGCCAGGTAGGAAAGTATTTGTGTAATTTACAACAAAATATGCTGCTCCTGATCAAATCAAACTCAAAATGCTCGAGTAAAGCATTAGAAGACGCCAAGCAACTTTAGTACTGTCTATATTTTCTGTTAACTGCAAAGAAAAAGACTGTTATCGTGATTTTTCGATAGGACAGGTTAATTTTGGCAGCAGCTCAATTTTGCGAGTGTGGCCAGTGTATGCAGTGGCGTCAAGCGAATCTTTTTTTTTTCGGACTTTTTCTATATTTGAGTCGGGAGGTATAACAAAACACTAAATGACTGGCCCCTCGGGAAATAGTGAGTTTTGTTTCCCCTCGACCTCAATGTTCTCCATTGAGGATCTCGGGGAAACAAAACGCACTGTTTCCCTTGTGGCCAGTCATTAAGTGCTTAATGGTCAATTCCAGGAGCTGATTATTTCTCCTTTTCTTTTTCATTTTTTTTTCTTTTTACTCGGGCTTTCCAAAGGAAACGCCCGAGTTGAAATTTCAGCTTCGTTTTTTTTTTTTCGTTCAGCCACAGTTTGCAATTCTTTAATTAATACGCATGCGCAAAGATTTTACTAATGAGCACATGGCATGGTGTAATGGCGGACGGAGAAGAGTTTATGCGGTGGAAGATCAGCACAAATACTGTGTATAATACGTTCAAACGGATACCAAACGTGCACACAGCGTTCGCGGTAGACTCACACTAAAAGATGAGGAGCGCTTTCGGAACGGGTTGGTCCGCAAACCTTACGAGAGATCTCTTTATGAGCGAACATTTATGAGTGAACCTTTCATCGAGGAACATGCTATATCAACTGAGCAAAATTATCTTAATCGAGAGAAGCATAAACTAAAATCGTGTCTGTAGACGCGATTGTGTACCAAGCAGAATACCGATACGATGTTTGAAAAGTCGAAGGAACAAAAGCAGAAAGGTCAGAGAATTTGTCTATGCACGTATTCTTTCGTGTATACCCATGTCATCTACATTGTACTGTTATGTAAATGCTAAAAATATATTTAGGAAAACGAAGTTTAACCTCGGCCATTGATCAAATATTGTTCGTTTGAATTCTTTTTGAAAGCGTTGAGTTCACTCGTTTTGCCGATGTTTGTTCCGAAATGAACATTTAATCAGTGGCGTGTAACTTAACACTCCGGAAAGTACTTCCTAAGTAGACTCTGTGACCCCCTTTCCGGTGACCCCGCGCTTAGGTTTGCTTCCGATAAACACTCCATTTTGTTTGCAATTAACCCATCCCGGAAAAAAAAAAATGTCTTCGCACTACATAACAAATATGTTTTCCGCTTACTGTATCCATAAGTAGTAACCCTGCATCTCCAGCATACCGAGACAAAAACAGTTACAAGATAAACCCATAATTACATTGAAAAAAGCCTTACCGAAGTACGTGCAACAAAAACAATGTTTATCTCCAACTCAAGCCCGAGTGAACGCAAAATATGCGTCTAGTTTCTGTTAGAAACCAGTAAGTTAAGGGTACTGTTTGTTTTTTCATTTCTTGTTTTAAAATAATGGTCTGTAGCCTTGAATCATTGCTTTGTATCAACTGCTTTAAAATCATAATATTAGGGGTGGCGAATGGTAAAATCCGAGACTCGCTGAGACGCCGAGATCTTTGTTTGAAAATCCGGGACCGAGACTTGAAAGTTTTAACAAAATCCGAGCCCGAGACTCTGTACGAAGAGAACCGAGCCCCAGCCGGTTTCGAAAACTGTTTGCAGGGAGACATGAACTACACGATATTCTAAGATGATCGATAAGTCAAGAGTTTCAAAATGTTACGCCATGACGACTACATGTAATCTTCGACTTAAAAACCTGGCTTGTCGGGCCTACATTTTCGAAAGACTGCTATCGTACATTTTTAATAAAATAAACAATTTTATCATAGTTTCAGTGATCAAAACCGTTGGCTAAAAAACAAAAATCTAAGACTAGAAGACCTCACGGCCAAAAATTCGAGAATCCGAGACGCAAAGAAACACAAGAAAACGAGATTTCGAGACTTATTCAAAACGCCTCCGAGATTTCGAGATTGGAACCAAAATTTCCGAGACCGTAAATTTACCGGGTACCATTCGCCACCCCTAATATTACGGTGCAGTCGCCCAGTGCCAATAAGTACTAATTCGTTCCAACGGCAAAAAGGTTTTCGCCTAGCCTGTTTATGGTTCCGAAAGCTGTGATTTTTCACGGTTGCGTGGTGCCAATAACTACTAATTCGATTCGACGAATGGCTAACGCTCGAAAGGTCAGTTTCCGAATCTCTTTTCGGTGGCCAATTCACATTATCGACTCATTATCAACTCAGTTTATAAAACCAAACTATCCTGTTATACTTCCCACCGACGCGGGACGCAGCTGACGTAGCCCCTCAGTTATTTTAAGAAACCTACCCACCCCCTCCCCCCAAATAAGTATAGCTTGCAATACAAGTACTCGGGTTGTTTTCTTCTTTCGGTTCACCTATGACGATGTTCTTATTACATTGCTTCAGATCATAAACTTAGCAATCCCGGTAATTTAGTCTATTTAAAATTTTTACTATGCTACTCATATAGAAACAGGAGAAACAACAAACAGTATTGCCATTGTTTCTCCATGAAATAAACACCTTGTTACCTTAAAGGACATTTCGCAACGCTGAGTGCTTCACCGGAAATTAATAATTGGCTGTTATCAGCAGTTCCTTTGAGTTGCCTGTTTGCACAAGTTTATCCGATACCAAACCCTTGACCTATCGCGCGTGCGACATGCTTGTCGACCTAAACTTGTATGTACAGACCATACGAGTTTCCTCGTCAGCGCAAATTTATGCGGTACTGGATAAACCACTATGCAACCGTAAAAAACAAAACAGCACAACCCGTACCGAAGATTCAACCAGTGTTAAGAGCGCAAAAACTCTTCCACAATCTACACTTATAACACAAGTTGGGTCTGTGTCTGTTGGCTTGTGCAGGAGAACTAACTCGTGATACGATCACCTGAAAAAAATTACTCGAACCAAGCTTACAACCAAGACTACTTGTTCGCTATAGACACTAGACCACATGACAGGCGCTAGACTCTTGCAGACAAACAAATAAATATAAAAATAAATAAATCATGTGATACCATACACCTTGTTACCTTTAAGAACATTTCGCAACGCTAAGTACTTCACCGGAAATTAATAATATTAGCTGTTATCAATGTTTTTGGAGCAGTTCTTTTGAGTTGCCTGTATCCGATACCGAACCCTTGACCTATCGCGTGTGGGACGTGCTTGTCGCGTCGGCCTAAACTTGTATGTACAAACCATATGAGTTTCCTCGTTAGCGCAAATTTATCCCGGGGGGGTACTTGACAAATGTTTGAGTGAGGGGGTGCCGCCGAGGGTTTGAAACCCTGACCCTGTTTAGAACACAAATACGCTAAAAACCCTACCCTGTGTAGGACAACAACCTCCATTTTAAGACCCTGTTTAGGACAAGCGACAAAATGCACACTCGCTGGTTTTATAGGAATTTACACTGTTTAATAAGTCATTCAAATTGAAGAAATCATGGTCGATGCGTCTAAAACCAAGTTGTTGCGTCTCAACACTTAAACTAAACAAAAAGCCGTCAAGTATTAAGCTCTAAATTAGCGTGGCAAAATGTCGTCATTGCATCTATAGAAGAGCGATTTTTTTTAATAGCAAATCAAAGAGGAATGATTTCTTCAATTTTTGTTTAATGAATAAGAGGAACTTATTTTTGAGGTTAATTTTATTTTGATTAAAGCACTAATAGAACTTTTACAGAGAAAAATATCCCTAAACAACATATATACCAGCGGGATTACCTCATGTCTGCGCGACACAGTGACATCTTTCTTTCATCGCGTTATCCAAGACAAAGAAACTAGACCTACCATATGTCGGTTTACTCAGTTGATGTGGCGCAAATCAGGAAAAAAGAATGCGTCGCTTTTCTGCCGCTGAATCGCAAGCACTTTCAACTTATCGCAGGCTCCGGGTCGCAGGCTAAGAAAAGAAAGAGACTACTCGCAGTCTGGGTTAAAGTCTCTCGGCTCGTAATACTATACCCTGTTTAGGACAGGCTCTAACCTGTTTAGGACAGAAGCAAGTCGAATTGTATACCCTGTTTAGGACAGCGAGGCCAAAAAAAACATACCCTATCCAGCGGCACGTCCCCGTATAGCCCAAATAAGGGAGTACCCCCCCCCCCCCCGGGAAATTTATGCGGTACTGGATAAACCACAATGCATCCGTAAACACCAAAACAGTACAACCCGTACCGAAGATTCAACCAGTGTAAGAGCGTAAAAGGTCTTGCACAATCTACACTCATAACACAAGCTGGGTCTGTGTCTGTTGGCTTGTGCCAGGAGAACTAACGCGTGATACGATCACCTGAAAAAAATTCCACCCCCCCCCCCAAAAACAACCCCCACCCACAAACCCGGAAGGAGAAGGAACCCACCCCCCGAACCGAAGGAACAACACACCCACCCCCCCCCAAAAAGAATCGAACCCAACTTACACCAAGACACTACTAATTCGCCGTAGACCACTGACCACGTTACAGGCACTCGATTCTTGCAGACAAATAAATAAATAATAAATCAGGTGATGGC
>JAHPZR010047313.1:0-2500 GCA_019787425.1 Platygyra sinensis | reverse complement strand
AATAAAGCTGACACAAGTGTTTCACGCGAGAAGGAGTGCGTTGTGTTATGCTTTTTGATCGTACTTAAAAAGTCATGACTAAAATATAAATCTCTCACCCAAAAAGGTGACACAAAATTTATCATCCCTTTTTCAAACGCATGAAAGGGTTTCACATCTCCAGTTGTCACTATTATTCGTGGGGGTTGCTGTGGCTATGAGGGCTATGACATATATTGTTTGACATGCTGCTATAAATCTTATGCATCAATATTTTTTCAAATGCAATTATCCTTAAGCAATAGAGCACTTTTTCCATGTTTACATAGCCTCATCTAAACATGAGGGTTGGCAGAATTCAAGACAGTTATGCAAACCCTCGACTACGTCTCAGGTTTGCATAACTTTTGGGAATTCTCCCAATCCTCCGAGTGTTAAGATGAGGCTCTGTATATAAACATGGAAAAAGTACTCTATTGCTTTTACAATTAAAAATACACAAATCTGAAACCCCACAGCTGTATTGCAGCGCGTCGGTTATTTTATTGAGCTGCTCCATCTCTGCCGCTGTCGGCTTGGTGACAGCAAATAGTTGTTTCCAGGCTCCACGGATATTATGCTGAGGTACCGGGCCTCCTAGCTCCAGGTTCCTTTTCCATCTTTTTTTCCGACCGACCCAAAATCAGAACATTCGACATGAAACGCAAAAAGGGGGATGGTCTCTCGAACTCTCGCTATTTCGAACTAGTGTCCATTTTCCCTGAGCCTTGAATGAAATTGGCAAAAGCTCCCCCCTGAGGACCTTTTAGAGGCTGGACAACCAACAGGTACCAAAAAAGCCAACCTGACAGAGGACCCTGGCCCACCAGGTTGGGGGTTGGGCATGCAGGTACCAATCTCATCATCCCGTAAAAATAATTGATCAGGGAGACTGATATTTCTTCCTGCCCAAAACCCCTAGGAGGTTATGTGAAAGGGAATATGTCATGATACTTTATGTGTAAGTGAGGTTGTCAAATTTTCAGTGTTACTTCAAGTTGTTTTAAAGTTGAATTCAAAGGGAGTGGTGACTAAGTGATTACCCTTACAAAGTTTCAAGAAAAACTACTCAATTTGTAGGGACAGAAGAACACATACAATATTGTATTGTGGTTATTCCATTCATCCATTTAATTATATACACAGGCAAAAAGATTTTAATGTTAGGATTGTGAGAGGGTTCAAGGATTACCCATTTTTACGGGGGGTCCTGTCAATCCTCATGGTCAGTTTTTGGTATGTAATTTTTGTGAAAAAAGTAATGCCAGTCAGGGCATAGCTACTGTAAGGGAGGGGGAGTCATCCCCGTTTTTTAAGCTTTTTCTAAGCAAACAACCTACAACAGGTGAAGAAAATAGCACGACAACCAGGTGAGTGCCTTCACTTTGAGAGAGTGTGACCCCTCCCCTCCTTTGGAAAATCTTGGCTATGCCCTTGCTAGTGTCACAAGTTATGTTAGTATAATATGTAAGCAGAATTAATATCATAGAAGTCATGTAATGGCATGGTAAAGAATTCACAACTATTCACCCAAGTGGAGGTGGCTAGCGGTGAATAGTTGTTTTAGTATAACCTATAAAACAGTGAGATAATATACACCGCAAAAAACTAATTTGGATGATTTCTTCTCGTCATGATACAAACCGGGACGCCATTTTTCCTGAGTTGCTTGGAGGAAAATAGCACAGGATATTCAGAGTTTGATGAGCCAATCAGCACACGCATTTAACACTATCCACTGTTTTAGTATATACTAATGTATGTTGTTGACAATTGTCAACTAGTGAATAATTATAATGTTGGGAACTTTGTAAGTAGACAGTATTAGTACAGTAAGCAAAGCTGCTGTTGTTATGCAGTGTTCTTAGTAATAAGTCGGGTTAATATTGAAAAAAAAAAAAAACAATTATCAGTCTGCTCAATTTTATGTGAGATTCCTTCCGTCAATCCCTCCTAGACCTGATCTTTCAGATCAAAAATGTGATGGGTTCTTTGTTTCATTTTGTTATTATTTTTTCATTTTCTGTTTTCCTACTAAATTAAAGATATGGGAATTTTGGTAAAAAATGTTCCTGAGATTTAGTGGTCAAAACTGTATTTCAGGCAGTGTTAATTTTTCTAAAGAACTGAGCAGACTGCCTTTTAGTGAGATTTGGATTCTTTCAACACTGATTGTTAAGCACACTTCATTCCTTAAGTCTAATGCACAGCATTCACTGAAAACAGCTTTTAGCGTTATAATATATAGTTCAAATTTTAAATATTTTAACATATGTGACGTGTATTTTTATGGGCTAATGAACTGATCGTGTTTATTATAATAAAGATTGTCTATCTATGTCAACTTCATTACTTGTAATGAAAATATACACTACTCATTTGCACATAATTATTATCACATATTTTACACGTATTATAAACAATTATTGGATGAGGTTTTTGTGATATCCTGAATAATCAAGTCGAGGTAAGTGTTATCAGC
>JAHPZR010047311.1:0-20149 GCA_019787425.1 Platygyra sinensis | reverse complement strand
GTCAATTTTCTCTTCATTCCTGGCGACTTCTTCAATGGACTTAAAAAGAGACAAGAAGTCACGTGCTGTTGCTTGCTTTCTTGAGTTGCCTCACTTCCCTCAGCCATTTCGGAGTGATGCTGATCAGCTTCAGGTACTCTTAGTCTTCTATTTCGGTTGATGCATGATGTTAATTCCGACACTGCGTTGTAAAACCTGACAATTGTCAAGGTTTACCAGTCTCAGAGTATCCACACCTGTCTATTTAGTTCATTAGCAGGCTTTCTTGTTTAGGCTTTCTATGAGCTGCAGTAAAGCAGTGAACTATGATCCAGCAAATGGTGTATGGCAATTCCTGCTTTTAGCTCATCATTTGATGTTGTGGCTTTGTCATTCACTTGAAACACAAACAATAGACTGGTCAATAATAATCATTATCAAATAAAATTAATAGCAAAAATATGTTTACTGCGATGTACGTGTAATTTGACTAATGGGGTAAAGATTTTATAATGTTGAGAGAGGAGGGTGGTTGGAACTAGAGTGCATCATTGATGCCAAGCAATTTCTCAACTGATAGTGATACAGGACACTCAACAGCACTTTATATGAAGTCACTCATTTCTTTGAATGGGTTCAATCTTCTTCAATGTTCAATAAGATAAGATAAGATGAGATTATAAGATAACATAAGAACTTTATTAACGTGTCAAAATCTATAGCGTAAAACGTGTTCTAATTGGGGACGCCTAAATTGCCTAGTGCTTAAATTACTTTAAAAACTACAAGATATGAAATTTATATGTATATGTATGTGTATTTACATGTTCTCCAGTGTTGGATGATAAATTATTGAGGTGTTTTTCCCCTTAAACTTTTTAGTCTCAAATCATGGATGGCATTCATGGTTGCCAAAATGTTGTTTACAAGGCGCTGCTGAAAGTGTTGAAATCTAACACCAAAGACAGGTAAGACACAATCTTGATACAAAGGCTGTTTGTAACCAAAATGAAGGATGAAGAAGAACTCTGGGAATGACATGGATTTTACAACATTTGGGCAAAAATAAAATGGAGTAATTAGATGTGTTTTCTTTGTTTTTATTTTCGGCCTAATATGCATCATTGTAAAGTCATAAAAACACTAGTCTGCCATTTTGTAACCTTGCTCCAAGGGACTCTCCCCCCCCTTCCTGGAGAGGGATAAACCCTGGGAACGAGGCTGGCCATTTTGTGGTATACACTTTTGCTTTAGTTTAGCAACCCAGTTTGGTAAAACCAGGATAATAAATTGATCTTGAAATCTGTAATATACATGCCAAATGCATGCTACTGACTTGCGTAAACCAGGAGCCCAACACCCGGATAAGCATTCTAAAGTGCAGGGTTGTCAGTAGGTTTTTGATTAGCAGGTTCCATCCAAAAAGTAGGTGGCTATTTCCATTTTATTTCTCCAATATCACGCTCACAACTGACCTACTAACATTCGGAGTAACCGGCGGAGTATTCAAAATAGCCGGTGAAATGCACCGGTTGCCGGCTTATTTTGAGAACCCTGAAAGTGACTAGCAACAGTTCCAACTATTTCCCAACAGCTATTCTTTTATGGATCATTGCTGTCACTATTTATCAAGAGATGCTGCAATGCGAGTATCACATAAATGTGCCGCCATTGGTGAACCAGTGATGGAAATCTCTATCCTTTTTGGATGGAACTCTGCAAATTTTGAATATTCAGAAGGAGTTCAGATACACTTTTAATTTTCGAAAATTTATTGTTGTCAGCCACCTTAATAAGTTTAGTTATTCCACACGGGGGTCAAGGCTGAAAAGATGTACATTTTCATGTGAAGGTCTCGAGTGTATTTCTGAACACTTTTAGTTTCAAACACAGTATCGTTTCATTTCTTTTCCAGTGCACTAGCATGGTTAGCCGGTGTTGTGTCACTTAATGACCTCAGATTGTCAGCAAATTTACCAAGGGATAATTTTGGAGCAACAGTGGCCAGTGATGGTAAGATAACAAGATTATCATAATTAAAACATTTGAAAATCAAATTGAGTTATCTTGGAAATAAACACCCTGTGAAATAGGATAAGTTCATTAGTTAATCTAGGTATTAGTAAGAGTAAATTGCAATGTGTCAGTTCCTGAAAATATCCAAAGACCCCCACTCACCCCTTTGGAAATTCAAATACAGCTTAAAACATTTCTTTAAATTTTCTGGTCGCACAGAACCCCCCACTCCCCCCAGGAAATTATAATTCCCTCTGCGGGGGGGGGGGGGGGGGGGGGGGGGGTATGGATATTTTCTGGACTTGTACAATTCCAACTGAACAAGACTTTGCACTTCTCTGTGAAAATATATAATATTCTTATTTACCAGTTCTTTTATTCCACTGTCTAATTCTCGTTCAAGGGTTTCAGCCACAAATTCTGCCATGGTAGGCTAAAACAAAGGAACAACAGAAGTAATATTTGTGAACTTAATGACCGAGAGGGAGAGCTGGAAAGGAAAATATTTGGTTCAATCATGCTCATCAAGGCATAAGAGATATAGACTACCAAGGTCTGTACAATATAACTAGGAGCATAATATTTTCCTCTCCAGCCCAACCTACAGGTCGACATTTAATGCTGATTTTTAACGCAACAATTTTCCATTAAAAATCAATATCGTGTAACATGACGCTCAGCGCAAATTTGAACACAATATTTCGTTGTGGCAACACATTGCAGGTTTTCGAAAGTGACTCAAAAACTGGGAACATTCCTGCCCTAATTTACAATGTTGAGTTAAAAATCATCTCCTGTAACATACCATTGCTGACTGTTGCTGCAACAAAGTTCCGTTAAAAATCATCTCTGTAACATTAACGTAGTAAATATATATTTTATCATACCACCTTTATTGATATTTATTTTGATGGATAGCTGTTGTCTTCTGAATTCTGTACTGTGAGCAGTTAATGGGCTGTTGACATGTTGGGCCAGGTAGCTTTTCATGTCAACCTTGCCAGTCCTAAGAATTGTCAGCTACATGTAGCATGTATGCAATACCTGAGAAAGAAGGGTTTCCAACCCTCTGAAAATACACTTGCACTCCAATGTAATCTCGTTTAACCTACAGGAAGGATCAGGAAACAAGAAAACCAGTAAGACTGTAAATGAATTACTGAACGCTAAAAATAACCACATGTGTTATGATACAGTTTGTGCTGATTGACTGTTGTCAGCATGTTTTATCTTACTGTAACACTTTTAATGCTGGACACTATCTGAATATTTTTTTTTCCCTCGTCAAATCATTATGTTATACATGTCAGTTCTTGTCAACTACCTCTTGACTCGTACAACTTGTCTTCCTCCAATAGTTACCTATGGGTATTGAAACAAACACCCATTAGATGGACACTGTTGGGTATTTAGTGTGCTTTCAATTATCACAATTCTTTAATAACAAGTCATGTTATGAGAAACATAATAATGGTGAAGAATAAAATTAATTTACATCCATACCATTTCAACAAAAGTGTCTTTTACTTCTGAATCCTGTTTGCCTTTTTCTAGCAGTCTAGTGAGGAGATCTCCACTCACTGTCACACCATCACATGACCAGCCTCCGACACTTGCTAGAAAAAACTGAGATGGACCCTGACAACAACAACAGTGGATTAGACTACAAGTGGTCTCTCTTTCCCTTAGTCCGTTGAGTGAGACCATAAAATGAACCAAGAGGAAAACATGGCCACCTGAAATCCTGGGGGGGGGGGGGGGGGGAGAGACACGTGCTTCTCACCACCAGAAGTTCACACTGCCCTTTTTTCTTGCAGTCACTTGTGATGGACTAAGCAAAAGAGGGACTACTCTAGTCCAACAGTAGATTAAACTTGTTTTAGAAGGCATGTTGGGGAGAAATAACCACTATCTGGAAATTGGCATACTTAGAAAAGCTTGGCATTTACACTTAAGGGTGCAGTGGTCAGAGGGTCAATGCAAAAGACTCTGGGCAGTAAAAAGAGAAAGTAAACAATAAACTAACAATAAACTAGAGAAGAGAACAATACATACTTCAGATTGGCCAGACTGGACAAAATCTGACCACAAGTCATCTTCAACTCCAGTAGGACTTGCTGCAGCTGCAAACAAACAAACACATACATTGTGACACAATTTACAAACGGCACTAAAAACCTACTACCAGAATCTTCAGGTGTGATGATGCATTTACTTGTATATGTGCATGCAGGTCTATAAGCATGGAGTGGGCCTAAATAAAGAATGTACGACTACTCATCAGCAGCATATTAAGATATGATCGCTATACTAAGTCTGATGACAGAAAGTAGTGTCCACTTATCCCCTTAGACTTCCCCTTAAAGTGCACCTAACCCCAAAAATTTTTTTTCCGCTAAAACAATAAAGCTTATTTTGTGGAGTACTTAGCCGCAAAAATTTTTCAATTTGGTTAAATCCTTGAATTTCTGTGCCCCCTTGAAACCGAGTTTCGTATGGTTCAAGACCGAGCATAAGGAGTCTAGGGAGAGTAAAGCCATGACGTCACTTCGAGAACGAGAGCTTCAGCTGTCCCAGTCGGGCCTTCTACTCTGTGTGAGCGTGGAAGCCTTTTAGCCTCACAAGTTTTTCGCTGGGGGCTCCACAGTCGACAGATTTCTGTTTTTATCAACAATATCTTCTACTTCGTCGGATTCTGAAATGAGCTTTGACTCAGAAGACTCCGAAATTTATTATATCGCTGAAGAGAATGACGACTCACACTTGTAAACAAAGCAGAGTGAATAGTTAAATGATGACGGCCGAGCTGATTTATATGCTGACAACTCTCTGGCCAACGACGAATGGATAGACAAATGAGGTGGATGCTGACAAAGAACTCGAACGAGCTCTGATGGACAGACCCGAAGGCAATGATATGTAGAAGTCAAAGAGACTGTAGCGTGTGGTGCGTATATAATTTTACTAAATTCGCGCATTCTTCGATCTCGCATTAACATACTTTCATATAATAAAAGTCAAGTCTGCTAACTTTCTCAAATTATTTTAACTTCACTTGTTCAACGTAGACCAAAATGATTATCCCATGACACAATGTTTGTGTTCTTTTCCTGCGTGTGGAAATTGTAGCTTCGCTTCCCTTCAAAATATCAGTGAATGTTATTGTTGTTATTATTATATTAGAGTGAGTTAGAAGGTTGTCAAGACTCAAAGAAGAGTGATCTTGTTCTTGAAGATATTGGTGCTGATGTTACCTTAAAGTGTGTTACTGAATATCCAGGAATTAAACCTGTATGGCTTCAGAAATGGGGTTTTAAGATTAGTAGTGGGCAAATACAAAACTATCTGTCGGCTGTGCCGACTGACTGCTGCTGTTTCTCAGATCAGATGCAACAACGGCTGCATGAATCGATGGACGGTTATTCCAAATTCGTCTCGCTTAAGTCACTGAATCAGCAAAATCCCTTCCTCTCTCTGAAAATCCAGGCATCGAGCGAGATCATCTGGTTTGAAATACTTTATGGAACAGATCACCGAACTCTTAGACGGCTATATATATCACTTTGCACGAATCGAGCCATCACTTTGTACATTTCTTCTCTTCAGGACTCTCTCTCCATAAAACATATGGCATAAAGCGGAGTACCTCCTGTAAGTTTGTTGTGTTGCTACATCACACTACAGCGCACCTGGCTAGCATTTTTTTCGAACAACTTTTCCAGCCTTTCGCACAGAAACAAGTAAATATGCGAATCTCAGAATCATCGTGTTCTCGATTTGACGTCACATCCGGCCCTCGACCCATTCTCCGTTAAACTCGGTCATGGACCAAAATGGCGGCAATTTCACGTACTTTGATGAGCCATAGAAAATCAAAGATTTTAACCAAATCGAAAAATTTTCGCAGCTAATTACTCCACAAAATAAGCTTTATTGTTTTAGCGAAAAAACGTTTTTGGGGTTAGGTGCAATTTAAGTGAAAATTAATGAGAAATGATTGAACACTCTCTCAGAAGCCCCAGTGAGTAACAAAAGTGTTGAGACACTTGGCAGTAAAATTCGATTTTCTGCGTTTTGGAAACATTTCCCCCCTTTCCTCCAAAACAATATTGATTTTTCTATTTCTTAGAAAGCGCAGATCACAACACCTACACAACATTGAATTGGGGGGCCGGGGGTATCAAAGAATTACCGTTAGATGCAAAAGATAGAACAAGTGCTTCAATATTGAAAAGTGTCATTTTCTAAAAGTGTCTCAACTACTTTTGTCACCCATTGCAGTTTCAACAGGTATCGTATGTACAGTGCTTTCTTGATTTGACACTGCAAACAGATATAGAGAAAACTACATGCACATTGTAAACTGTACAGCAACACCTGGCACTTATCACTGCCTTTAAGTGCACCACTCTACTATTTCTAGTTCAGGCACCATTAATAATCACAGTTTTTTTGTTGAAAGTAAATACTGTACATGATTAGAAGTAAAAATGTCACAAAACAATTAAGGAAAAAAAGCAGCTCACCGATTGTAGACAACAACTCACCATGTACAAGATGCTTCAGAACTGTATTCACACATGGCTCCATTACAGCTGAAGTCACTTCTTTCCAAATCTTTCCTCCATCTTGAATTGAACTGATTTTCTTTCCTGGAAGCTGGGAGCATCGGTCAAAGCAAAGAATTGCAAACTTCAAGGGATCCTATCATCAAAAAAGAAACCGATTGAATGGATACATTCATTGTCCTTGACTCATTTTGTTCATGCTTCCTTTGACTTCTTCCGCTCTCACCTCTTCCTCCTTTTTATCTAGTCTGCAATTTAAACCTTTCTTCCCTCAAACCTTCCCCCATCTTCCTTCTTTCCTTCACTCCTACCTTCCTTCCTTTCTTCAATCATTCCTTTCTTCAATCCTTCCTTTCTTCCTAGAGCTCCCTCTCCCACTTCCCCCCTTCACTCTTCCTTGCTCCTTCATTTCCTTCCATGGTCCCATTCATTGGGCGATTCCAGAAAATATCCATACCTATACCACGGACAGCTTTTGGGATTTCCAAAGGGGAGGGGGGTTTACGATTATGGAATTCTGAGGGCATGGGGGGGAATCTTAGACAAAATAAATGGAACATCTGGACCACCCCTCTCCCCATTTCAATGATGCCAAAATAGCATGTTTTTGCTCCTTCACGCCTTCATCATTGGTTTGGGCGGGATGGGGGATAATTGTTCCATTTCACACTGTCCAAGATTGTCCAAGAAGGACACTGGTGTTACAAGAAGCTATGTTTGCTATGCAGATCACATCTGATCTGTTGTCGCACGTTCAATAACCAAAGGAAGAGAACATGAGCGGAAATAAAACCTAATGATCTCTGTGGGTGACTCAAACAGAATTGAAATAAAATCACAACATGGTTTATTTTTGGTGTCATGTACTTTACTGGTATGAAAATTGAATATGCATACACTGTAAATGCGTGTTGAAGTGTTGTCCCTGAAAAGCGAAGTTATTTCTTTAACCAAGCCAAGTATATTTTTGTTGGTCAGTTGCGCGCATGGGAAATCATGAAAAATATTAAATGCTGCACATCTCTGATTAAGCTACCTTTCTTAGTTTTTCAGAATTTAACCTTGAATTTTGGTCCTTTTAAAAGTATTTTATCGATACTTTCACACCGGTTGATTTTTTTTTTGCACCTCTGATGAGGTGATGGCAATATGAGGTGTACATGGAGGGAGGGCTCATTAATGTGATAGAGATGGAGTGAATGGCAGTGTGCTGGCATTCTTTCCCAGCAGATTTTACGCAAAAAAAAGAACATTTCAACTTATATTACCTGCAGAAAGGAAAAAAAGAAATCAAAATAGCAGAAGAGAAAAACGGTTTCAAACCAGAGAGAGAGCTTATCCATGACACTTAAACTGCGACTTACACGCTTATCCAATAGACCACTTCAACCCTCATGCTTTCAGCCCATTATTTTTAAAGTGCCTTAATGAAATGACATTTTAGCCCCCTTTTTTTATTCCAGAAAATTGAAGTCTAATTGTTGTACTGATTCATAATTTTCAAATTTAAGCTCTGGTCCGGCACGCAAAATAATTTTTTCATCCCTCCAAAGTTGGCATAAAATGCAATTTTCGTTTTCTGAGGACTGGAACTAGTAAATTTTGATTGCTTCACTTTGAGTCAGTGTATTTCCTACAAAGTTAGCACTCACTAAGCCGTCTTTTTGGCAGTTTTATTCAATTGAAAATGTCCTCAGATGATGAATTATCCAGTAACACATCACCTTTGTACGATGCTGAGTCGCTGCAGTTAGCGGTAGAACGTAAATATCCTTTTAGCTGTACACACATGATGTTATTTATATAAATGTATTTTATTTGCTTAATTCATTCTTACCGCTTCTCCATAGATCCTTTTTGCAAGGAGCTTTTCTAATTTCTAAGTAAAACAAATATTAAGTAATAAATTATCAATAATTAATGATTAGCGACAACTAATTATTTAATGGTGACTAACAATAAAATAGTCTTTCTAAAATGCATAGGGATTGTAGTTTTAGCTATTTTTTTTTTACCTTGCCTAAGTCTTCACTGTTAACTGGTAATTCAGAAGCCTCAATCTGTAGAACTGCTGGTCCTTTATCATTTCCAACCTTTAAAAATAAAAGAATAATTCAGTTTGCTTCAGCTTATATAACAAGACTCAAAAACGTGTACATTCATACCTGCATGCTTGCTTATGCTACTCTTCCGCTGGACTACCGCCGCAAATACTATAATTAAACAAATGACTCCAACCACTGCTCCAACAACTTGCTTTACATTCCAGTTAGAACCATTAGCAGTTGATGGCTGTGATCTTGTAGAAGATTTCTGCTCTCCACTTTTCTTCTTTGTGGAACCTTTTCCTTGCTTTTCTTGTGGTGTGTTTCCACTCTTTTCTTCTTGTAATGCAGCCTGGTAAATAAGCAAATTAAGGACAAACTTAACAAAATGACGTCAGTTTTTCATGTGTCTGTCCTGTTATTTATTATGAATTCCATCATAACATTGTCAAAGTAGCTGTGGATCCACGAAGAGATAGCCGAGTGGATCCGCAGACTACTTTGACAATGTTATAACGAAATTCATTGTCTATAACAGGGTAGACGCGTGAATGTCCATTTGCTTTTAACGATAACAAACTGTCAAATGCTCTGCTCTCGCTAATTGCTGCATTGTATAAATTATAAATTCATGTGTCTGTCCACTTATTGATGATAAAATTGCCAGTGAAAAAGAGAAAATCATTTGTATGGTGTATGTTAGGTATAAACAAATGTTAAAGTGCCTATGAAGTAAAAAATGATTGCTGCTTATTTGAAAGGCCTTTTAAAGTATAAAAGAATGGCGCTTTTCTTTTTAGAATATCTTTTTTCGTTTTAGAGATATTTACGTTTTTGTGAGTAAAGTGATGACGTCATAGGTGGTTTCACTAATACAGTACAACACTCAATATGGAATATCTCTGGAAATATTGAAGCAGTGTTCTTCAAACTTGGCATCAGGACTGTACATCACAAAAGAAGCCAAATGACACCTGTCGTGCTGTTGCCATGACAACAGTTATGCCGCTGGTCCTGTTTTAATTGAGACTAAAATTTTCAGATTTTATCCTAAACAAGCATCATCCACTCACAACAACCTAGTGGGGATAGTTAAGGCAATATGGAAACCATTTGTGTGCCGAGCTAGACCCTCTGTCCCACTTTAAAAGATTGCAATTGGGGATATTTGGTTTTTCAGAGAAAGAGACTGGAGCCGAGAGTGTTGCCATGGCAACAACATAGTAGGTGTCATTCTGTTTCTTTTGTGATGTACGTTTCTGGTGCCAAGTTTGAAGAACACTGCTCCAATGTTTCTGGAGATATTCTTGATTGAATGTTGTACTGTTTTAGTGGAACCACCTATGACATCATCACTTTCCTCATTTGCATAATACAAAAACGTAAATATCTCTAAAAATAAAAAAGATATTCCCAAAAAGAAAACACCATTCTTCTTTACTTTGAAAAGCCTTTCAAATAAGCAGCAGTTATTTTTTACTTCATAGGCACTTTAAATTTTACATACTGTGATAAACATAATCCATTTTGATAATAAATGAGGTGGTGGATCTTTATCCTGGTAAATTTATGAGAAGATAATTAATGTTTCTGTCATTGAGGCAGGCATTTTTGGAAAAATAATTCTATTTAAGGTCAAACTTAACTGACTAAGACCTTCTGGTTACAAGTCTAGCCAGATGTTCCATGATCTACCAGTGAGTTATGGGAGACTTGGTTACCACCTCTTATCCTGTTTCACACAAGAGAGGAGAGTCGTCTCTCAAGATGAGCTTCTTGCCTTGTGAGATACATGTAAGACTCTCATCTCGAGAGATAACTCGAGATGAGAGTCTTGTCTCACAAGAATCAGTGAAGTACATAATAATATATTTTCCATTGGAATAAACTTAAAGCAGGTCACTTGCGAGAAAATTGATTTCAAACATCCTGCGTACCTGGAGTAAGTGGAATTTGTTGCAGTGATAATGAGAAGATGCCACTTACTGATGCTGCAACAGTACTAGCAGTACATGCAAGATGTTTGTTACATGAACTTAGTTTGATGTCCTTGCACTGTAGCACCTCCAAGTCTCTTGTAGGTCAGTAGGTGAGAGCATCTGGGCTAGTAAACACAAGGCCTTAGGCTAGGTTTCACTCCTATCAGCTGTAAAATTATTTTGTAAAAGCAGCTGTAAAATTAGTTTTACTGTGCCTGAGATACTGACAGAATCATCTCAAAATCCATTGCATTTTTATTTCGATTATCAATACCACCTCAGCCATACCCAGATTTTACAAACATTGGTTAAGAAAAGACCAATCTTTCAGTTTCACAAAATGATGTATGTTCTGTAGGTGTTGATGTTAATGATGTCCGTGCTGCAAGGTTAAGAAGACTGGCCACTGAGAAACACAACTCGAATGCAGGGAATGGAACACCTCAGCGTAGAATTGAAGCTGTATCTCCAGTGAACAGGCCAGTGGTAGTTTCCAGTGACAAAAGCACTGCAAGAAGAAGATTGAATGACAAAAGTGAGGCATCTAAAGTGAACAGCAATAAAACAGGAGGCTCAGAAACTAGCAAGAGATTGGACAAGCCAAGACTTTTAAGTCCAAGCATCAAGCATACAGAGGATCACCAACCACAGTTGTCTAACGTAAAAGAGAGGTCACCAGTTTCTGTTGAGATGGCAGCACCCACTGTGAAGGCTGCCATTTCCGAGAGGAGCTCAGTTAATGCAGCAGTTGATGTGATTTGTGACCAAAGAATAGTAGCTGATAATGTGGATGTGATAGAGTCAACAGATGCTCAGAAGGAACTGTCTGCAGTGTCACTCCAGAAGCCAGCAGGTACATGTATGAAACACGTAGAACTGCTCAGATGTTTTATTATATGTACCTATTAATTACTAGCATTTTATGACCCTTTGAAAGAGAATTTAACTGACTGTATTATAATACAGTGATTGAGTCATGATCCCAGGACTACTAACAGTAGTTTACAGTCATGGTAAACATGCTTTGTGGAGCTGGAAAATTACAATTTTAATTTGATATATTCATGTGAAAGAACTCAATTCCAGTGTAAACCCTTGTCTTTTAGTTACTAAATGGTTACATGTAATTAGTATATGACATCCTCTCAATTTACAAGCAGTTTCTTTTGGTCATAGAGACGACAAGCTGTTTTATTTAAAAATAACGATTAATTAAAAACAAAATATTTAACAGTCTTTGACCTAAAATTGTCAAAATCCATATTACTTTTCTGCTGCAGTAAGTATTCAATCCATTCGACTTCAAATAATATTTGTGATTTTGTTATAATATTTTATTTTCAGTTGCAAAGCAGGAAAAGTTACAGGTTAGGACAGATCCTTGCATGACTTAAAAACAGTATTGCTTACTTAAAGCAGGGCTGGAACTTGGTGGTCTCAGGTTGTCAGTGGTGACTCAAAGCATTAGCTGGGTGACCAACAATTCGGGTTGAATGACCTGACAGGCAACTACATGACAGTTACGTACGATGCAAAATAGAAATTCAGCCCAATGTATTGTGGTTGCAAGTATGAACTTGAAATAAAAATAGAACTACAAGTAGTTTAGTTGGACTGTCTACCTTTCTTTTCTTTTCTTTTCTTTTCCCTGACTCTAATTGAGTTTTACAAACTTTTTGATGTAGTAGGCAAGTGTGAGAAGCACTGCACCACATACTTCTTTAAGCATTTCTCTTGTTCTTAAAGATTCCTGTGTCTTTGTATTAAACTCAGCAATGCAGTCACATCATATGAGCTATTTCCTTATTTTGATAAAAAAGTAGCATTGAGAAAGATTTTACAGGCCAGTATAGCCACAGAGTTCCCTAGAGATCCTTCAATGGAAGCAAACATTGTTGATGTTTTTTATAAAATTGCTAAAACAGGGGTTTAAAACTGATCTAAACTTAAAAAAGGTTTCCCAAACTTTCGAACCGTATCTCTGGCTCTTCTTTGAGGGAAAATGAATCTAAAATTCAAAATCACTGCTTTGTATTTTGATGCGCTGCATGAACACCATCCCTTCTAGCGAGGCCCTGAGAACAGAAGAAACATCCCACGTCCAGGACATCCCTTGAACATAGGGTACCACAGCAAGGCCAGCAGGGTCAGGATGGTGGTTTTGTGGGCCAGACCTTGGTTGGGCAGCATTTTCAATGAATTTGGTGGGATATCCATTGACCTGTAGGCTGTCCTGGACGTGGGATGTTTCCTCTGTTCTCTGAGGGCCTCGCTAGAAGGGATGGTGTTCACGCGGCTCATCAAAATACGAAGCAGTGATTTTGAATTTTAGATTCATTGTCCCCTGAAGAAGAGCCAGAGATACAATTCGAAATTTGGGAAACCTTTTTAAGTCTAGATCAATTTTAAACCCCCTTTTTAGCAATTTTATAAAATTATGAACATTGATCGCCAAAAGAGCAACTGCATTGTTGATGTTGTCAATTTCTATTTGAGTATTTTATATTTACATTATTTTGCTTTTAGGACCTTCCATATGATCAAGCAGTAAAGATCGTATTGATGCAGGTTTTGGAATGCTCTTTTGTAAGTTAATAAGTTTGTATTTTTTAGAAGTTCATTCTCTGGAATTTTTTCCTTGAAATATGATTCAATACAAAATGTTCACTCTACATGAACAGGTATAGCGGAATACCTGTGGGAAGACTGGAAGATTGGGTCTCTATTTGAGTGTATAAATTTAAATCTGTACCTGTTATTCACATTGTAGGAAATTCAAGTTTACAAGAAGAATGAAGGTCTTCGACTACTAAAGGTATGAAAAATGATTACGGAGTCTACAGCTTTTTGCCATAGCATAATTAGTTTGAAAGTTTATGAGTGAATAAATGTGTGGTTTAGCCTTGTTATATAAGCTGAAGCAAACTGAATTATTCTTTTATTTTTAAAGGTTGGAAATGATAAAGGACCAGCAGTTCTACAGATTGAGGCTTCTGAATTACCAGTTAACAGTGAAGACTTAGGCAAGGTAAAAAAAAAATAGCTAAAACTACAATCCCTATGCATTTTAGAAAGACTATTTTATTGTTAGTCACCATTAAATAATTAGTTGTCGCTAATCATTAATTATTGATAATTTATTACTTAATATTTGTTTTACTTAGAAATTAGAAAAGCTCCTTGCAAAAAGGATCTATGGAGAAGCGGTAAGAATGAATTAAGCAAATAAAATACATTTATATAAATAACATCATGTGTGTACAGCTAAAAGGATATTTACGTTCTACCGCTAACTGCAGCGACTCAGCATCGTACAAAGGTGATGTGTTACTGGATAATTCATCATCTGAGGACATTTTCAATTGAATAAAACTGCCAAAAAGACGGCTTAGTGAGTGCTAACTTTGTAGGAAATACACTGACTCAAAGTGAAGCAATCAAAATTTACTAGTTCCAGTCCTCAGAAAACGAAAATTGCATTTTATGCCAACTTTGGAGGGATGAAAAAATTATTTTGCGTGCCGGACCAGAGCTTAAATTTGAAAATTATGAATCAGTACAACAATTAGACTTCAATTTTCTGGAATAAAAAAAGGGGGCTAAAATGTCATTTCATTAAGGCACTTTAAAAATAATGGGCTGAAAGCATGAGGGTTGAAGTGGTCTATTGGATAAGCGTGTAAGTCGCAGTTTAAGTGTCATGGATAAGCTCTCTCTCTGGTTTGAAACCGTTTTTCTCTTCTGCTATTTTGATTTCTTTTTTTCCTTTCTGCAGGTAATATAAGTTGAAATGTTCTTTTTTTTGCGTAAAATCTGCTGGGAAAGAATGCCAGCACACTGCCATTCACTCCATCTCTATCACATTAATGAGCCCTCCCTCCATGTACACCTCATATTGCCATCACCTCATCAGAGGTGCAAAAAAAAAATCAACCGGTGTGAAAGTATCGATAAAATACTTTTAAAAGGACCAAAATTCAAGGTTAAATTCTGAAAAACTAAGAAAGGTAGCTTAATCAGAGATGTGCAGCATTTAATATTTTTCATGATTTCCCATGCGCGCAACTGACCAACAAAAATATACTTGGCTTGGTTAAAGAAATAACTTCGCTTTTCAGGGACAACACTTCAACACGCATTTACAGTGTATGCATATTCAATTTTCATACCAGTAAAGTACATGACACCAAAAATAAACCATGTTGTGATTTTATTTCAATTCTGTTTGAGTCACCCACAGAGATCATTAGGTTTTATTTCCGCTCATGTTCTCTTCCTTTGGTTATTGAACGTGCGACAACAGATCAGATGTGATCTGCATAGCAAACATAGCTTCTTGTAACACCAGTGTCCTTCTTGGACAATCTTGGACAGTGTGAAATGGAACAATTATCCCCCATCCCGCCCAAACCAATGATGAAGGCGTGAAGGAGCAAAAACATGCTATTTTGGCATCATTGAAATGGGGAGAGGGGTGGTCCAGATGTTCCATTTATTTTGTCTAAGATTCCCCCCCATGCCCTCAGAATTCCATAATCGTAAACCCCCCTCCCCTTTGGAAATCCCAAAAGCTGTCCGTGGTATAGGTATGGATATTTTCTGGAATCGCCCAATGAATGGGACCATGGAAGGAAATGAAGGAGCAAGGAAGAGTGAAGGGGGGAAGTGGGAGAGGGAGCTCTAGGAAGAAAGGAAGGATTGAAGAAAGGAATGATTGAAGAAAGGAAGGAAGGTAGGAGTGAAGGAAAGAAGGAAGATGGGGGAAGGTTTGAGGGAAGAAAGGTTTAAATTGCAGACTAGATAAAAAGGAGGAAGAGGTGAGAGCGGAAGAAGTCAAAGGAAGCATGAACAAAATGAGTCAAGGACAATGAATGTATCCATTCAATCGGTTTCTTTTTTGATGATAGGATCCCTTGAAGTTTGCAATTCTTTGCTTTGACCGATGCTCCCAGCTTCCAGGAAAGAAAATCAGTTCAATTCAAGATGGAGGAAAGATTTGGAAAGAAGTGACTTCAGCTGTAATGGAGCCATGTGTGAATACAGTTCTGAAGCATCTTGTACATGGTGAGTTGTTGTCTACAATCGGTGAGCTGCTTTTTTTCCTTAATTGTTTTGTGACATTTTTACTTCTAATCATGTACAGTATTTACTTTCAACAAAAAAACTGTGATTATTAATGGTGCCTGAACTAGAAATAGTAGAGTGGTGCACTTAAAGGCAGTGATAAGTGCCAGGTGTTGCTGTACAGTTTACAATGTGCATGTAGTTTTCTCTATATCTGTTTGCAGTGTCAAATCAAGAAAGCACTGTACATACGATACCTGTTGAAACTGCAATGGGTGACAAAAGTAGTTGAGACACTTTTAGAAAATGACACTTTTCAATATTGAAGCACTTGTTCTATCTTTTGCATCTAACGGTAATTCTTTGATACCCCCGGCCCCCCAATTCAATGTTGTGTAGGTGTTGTGATCTGCGCTTTCTAAGAAATAGAAAAATCAATATTGTTTTGGAGGAAAGGGGGGAAATGTTTCCAAAACGCAGAAAATCGAATTTTACTGCCAAGTGTCTCAACACTTTTGTTACTCACTGGGGCTTCTGAGAGAGTGTTCAATCATTTCTCATTAATTTTCACTTAAATTGCACCTAACCCCAAAAACGTTTTTTCGCTAAAACAATAAAGCTTATTTTGTGGAGTAATTAGCTGCGAAAATTTTTCGATTTGGTTAAAATCTTTGATTTTCTATGGCTCATCAAAGTACGTGAAATTGCCGCCATTTTGGTCCATGACCGAGTTTAACGGAGAATGGGTCGAGGGCCGGATGTGACGTCAAATCGAGAACACGATGATTCTGAGATTCGCATATTTACTTGTTTCTGTGCGAAAGGCTGGAAAAGTTGTTCGAAAAAAATGCTAGCCAGGTGCGCTGTAGTGTGATGTAGCAACACAACAAACTTACAGGAGGTACTCCGCTTTATGCCATATGTTTTATGGAGAGAGAGTCCTGAAGAGAAGAAATGTACAAAGTGATGGCTCGATTCGTGCAAAGTGATATATATAGCCGTCTAAGAGTTCGGTGATCTGTTCCATAAAGTATTTCAAACCAGATGATCTCGCTCGATGCCTGGATTTTCAGAGAGAGGAAGGGATTTTGCTGATTCAGTGACTTAAGCGAGACGAATTTGGAATAACCGTCCATCGATTCATGCAGCCGTTGTTGCATCTGATCTGAGAAACAGCAGCAGTCAGTCGGCACAGCCGACAGATAGTTTTGTATTTGCCCACTACTAATCTTAAAACCCCATTTCTGAAGCCATACAGGTTTAATTCCTGGATATTCAGTAACACACTTTAAGGTAACATCAGCACCAATATCTTCAAGAACAAGATCACTCTTCTTTGAGTCTTGACAACCTTCTAACTCACTCTAATATAATAATAACAACAATAACATTCACTGATATTTTGAAGGGAAGCGAAGCTACAATTTCCACACGCAGGAAAAGAACACAAACATTGTGTCATGGGATAATCATTTTGGTCTACGTTGAACAAGTGAAGTTAAAATAATTTGAGAAAGTTAGCAGACTTGACTTTTATTATATGAAAGTATGTTAATGCGAGATCGAAGAATGCGCGAATTTAGTAAAATTATATACGCACCACACGCTACAGTCTCTTTGACTTCTACATATCATTGCCTTCGGGTCTGTCCATCAGAGCTCGTTCGAGTTCTTTGTCAGCATCCACCTCATTTGTCTATCCATTCGTCGTTGGCCAGAGAGTTGTCAGCATATAAATCAGCTCGGCCGTCATCATTTAACTATTCACTCTGCTTTGTTTACAAGTGTGAGTCGTCATTCTCTTCAGCGATATAATAAATTTCGGAGTCTTCTGAGTCAAAGCTCATTTCAGAATCCGACGAAGTAGAAGATATTGTTGATAAAAACAGAAATCTGTCGACTGTGGAGCCCCCAGCGAAAAACTTGTGAGGCTAAAAGGCTTCCACGCTCACACAGAGTAGAAGGCCCGACTGGGACAGCTGAAGCTCTCGTTCTCGAAGTGACGTCATGGCTTTACTCTCCCTAGACTCCTTATGCTCGGTCTTGAACCATACGAAACTCGGTTTCAAGGGGGCACAGAAATTCAAGGATTTAACCAAATTGAAAAATTTTTGCGGCTAAGTACTCCACAAAATAAGCTTTATTGTTTTAGCGGAAAAAAAATTTTTGGGGTTAGGTGCACTTTAAGGGGAAGTCTAAGGGGATAAGTGGACACTACTTTCTGTCATCAGACTTAGTATAGCGATCATATCTTAATATGCTGCTGATGAGTAGTCGTACATTCTTTATTTAGGCCCACTCCATGCTTATAGACCTGCATGCACATATACAAGTAAATGCATCATCACACCTGAAGATTCTGGTAGTAGGTTTTTAGTGCCGTTTGTAAATTGTGTCACAATGTATGTGTTTGTTTGTTTGCAGCTGCAGCAAGTCCTACTGGAGTTGAAGATGACTTGTGGTCAGATTTTGTCCAGTCTGGCCAATCTGAAGTATGTATTGTTCTCTTCTCTAGTTTATTGTTAGTTTATTGTTTACTTTCTCTTTTTACTGCCCAGAGTCTTTTGCATTGACCCTCTGACCACTGCACCCTTAAGTGTAAATGCCAAGCTTTTCTAAGTATGCCAATTTCCAGATAGTGGTTATTTCTCCCCAACATGCCTTCTAAAACAAGTTTAATCTACTGTTGGACTAGAGTAGTCCCTCTTTTGCTTAGTCCATCACAAGTGACTGCAAGAAAAAAGGGCAGTGTGAACTTCTGGTGGTGAGAAGCACGTGTCTCTCCCCCCCCCCCCCCCCCCAGGATTTCAGGTGGCCATGTTTTCCTCTTGGTTCATTTTATGGTCTCACTCAACGGACTAAGGGAAAGAGAGACCACTTGTAGTCTAATCCACTGTTGTTGTTGTCAGGGTCCATCTCAGTTTTTTCTAGCAAGTGTCGGAGGCTGGTCATGTGATGGTGTGACAGTGAGTGGAGATCTCCTCACTAGACTGCTAGAAAAAGGCAAACAGGATTCAGAAGTAAAAGACACTTTTGTTGAAATGGTATGGATGTAAATTAATTTTATTCTTCACCATTATTATGTTTCTCATAACATGACTTGTTATTAAAGAATTGTGATAATTGAAAGCACACTAAATACCCAACAGTGTCCATCTAATGGGTGTTTGTTTCAATACCCATAGGTAACTATTGGAGGAAGACAAGTTGTACGAGTCAAGAGGTAGTTGACAAGAACTGACATGTATAACATAATGATTTGACGAGGGAAAAAAAAATATTCAGATAGTGTCCAGCATTAAAAGTGTTACAGTAAGATAAAACATGCTGACAACAGTCAATCAGCACAAACTGTATCATAACACATGTGGTTATTTTTAGCGTTCAGTAATTCATTTACAGTCTTACTGGTTTTCTTGTTTCCTGATCCTTCCTGTAGGTTAAACGAGATTACATTGGAGTGCAAGTGTATTTTCAGAGGGTTGGAAACCCTTCTTTCTCAGGTATTGCATACATGCTACATGTAGCTGACAATTCTTAGGACTGGCAAGGTTGACATGAAAAGCTACCTGGCCCAACATGTCAACAGCCCATTAACTGCTCACAGTACAGAATTCAGAAGACAACAGCTATCCATCAAAATAAATATCAATAAAGGTGGTATGATAAAATATATATTTACTACGTTAATGTTACAGAGATGATTTTTAACGGAACTTTGTTGCAGCAACAGTCAGCAATGGTATGTTACAGGAGATGATTTTTAACTCAACATTGTAAATTAGGGCAGGAATGTTCCCAGTTTTTGAGTCACTTTCGAAAACCTGCAATGTGTTGCCACAACGAAATATTGTGTTCAAATTTGCGCTGAGCGTCATGTTACACGATATTGATTTTTAATGGAAAATTGTTGCGTTAAAAATCAGCATTAAATGTCGACCTGTAGGTTGGGCTGGAGAGGAAAATATTATGCTCCTAGTTATATTGTACAGACCTTGGTAGTCTATATCTCTTATGCCTTGATGAGCATGATTGAACCAAATATTTTCCTTTCCAGCTCTCCCTCTCGGTCATTAAGTTCACAAATATTACTTCTGTTGTTCCTTTGTTTTAGCCTACCATGGCAGAATTTGTGGCTGAAACCCTTGAACGAGAATTAGACAGTGGAATAAAAGAACTGGTAAATAAGAATATTATATATTTTCACAGAGAAGTGCAAAGTCTTGTTCAGTTGGAATTGTACAAGTCCAGAAAATATCCATACCCCCCCCCCCCCCCCCCCCCCCCCCGCAGAGGGAATTATAATTTCCTGGGGGGAGTGGGGGGTTCTGTGCGACCAGAAAATTTAAAGAAATGTTTTAAGCTGTATTTGAATTTCCAAAGGGGTGAGTGGGGGTCTTTGGATATTTTCAGGAACTGACACATTGCAATTTACTCTTACTAATACCTAGATTAACTAATGAACTTATCCTATTTCACAGGGTGTTTATTTCCAAGA
>JAHPZR010047310.1:0-17896 GCA_019787425.1 Platygyra sinensis | reverse complement strand
GACTTGGAAGACTGCACCAGTACCGATAATTCTGAGTTAACTACCATCACTTCAAGCCTGCCAACAACTGTAACATTGCACAGTCACAAACAGTCAAACCATGACATCTGTGTGTCCACCCACTTCCTCCCGTACAAGCAAGGTATTCGAAGCATATCAGGCAGACAGTTATATCTGTTAAGTTCAGAGTTTTTAAGTTGCCTCTAAGTAACAATTTTTCGATTCTTACATATAGACAATTTGTTTTTACATGACTGTAATCAAAGTACATACACAGGGTTATCAGTAGTTTTTGAGTAGGAAGTTCCATCCAAAAAGTAGGCGGCTATTTCCATTTTTATTTCTCCAATATCACGCTCAGAATTGACCTGTTAACATTCGGAGTAACCAGCGCAGTATTCAAAATAGCCAGTGAAATGCGCCGGTTGCCGGCTTATTTTGACAACCCTGCATACATGTATGAATCCTGATTTTCCAAACCCTCAATCTTCTAAGAGTCATTTTTCTAGCCTTGGTATAATTTTTCGCTTTGAGTTTTTCAATATTCAACTGCTTTTTCAGGTTAGAAAAGTCAGGATTTAATGATGAATTTCCGCTACTACAAATGGATACAATAATGTCAGCATTTTTAACTAACCATTACATTATTTGCTCTTTCATTTCAGTCAAAGATTCTGGTTCTTTCAAGTGAGGAACAGAGATTACTAGAGATGGAAGGTGTTACATTACCAACAGATTTGCCACTCACCAAGGTAAAACCCTAGTCAGCCTCTGCCATTTTTGATGCCATTGGAATTATTGATATCATATAGTGAAGTGACTCTTTTTGCTTTACTGTAAGTTTGTGTTCCTAAAACTATAGTTAAGTTATCTTTATGTAATAACCAAATCAATGCACACTCTCTGATTGATCAATCAGTTATGGTTTATTGTGCCAGTTTACTCATGGAAAAAATTTTGCATCTTCTGAATTGTTATGTAAAAGCAATAGACCACTAGTTTCTATGGTTTATCTATACTAATAAACCATTTCCAAGGATGTTGGTAGAACACTTTTAAGAATTCGTAAATCACTCGCCGTGGCTCGTGATTTACAAATCCTTCTTGTGTTCTACCAACATCCCATGTGGTTTATCAGCCTATAAACATAGAAACTTGTAGTCTATTGCTTAATTAGAAGTGAATTCCTTCGTTTTGACATGCTCTGAATAAAACATAATTAATTTTCGCCAAACTCTTGCATGTAAACAAATTTAAGACAAAAGTGTGGCTGACTCAAGGCCCTTTAAGGACAACGTTTTCATACTGGTGTACATGCATGCACACATGTAACATGGTACACGTAGGTTCTTCCCCAACTCCAAGGTTTTCCCTGGTACTGGGGTTTTACTCTGTCCACAAAATAGTCATCTTTAAAAATACCAATTTCATGAAAACCAGCCAAGTCTAATGTGGCTTCCTCTTCATTAGTGAATATTACTCCTTGATTGAGGACTGTTCATCATCTCAGACATCTCAGTAAATTACACAGAGTGTATTTTAAAATGTAATCTAGTAGTCTGAGTGTGCCATCTTTCATGTCATTATTTTTTCAAAACTATAGGCTGAGGAAAAGTGCTAAAGAAAGTGAGGAAGAAAAATAAAGAACAAGGTAGATTATTTAAGTGATCTTGGTTTCTACATTTTGTTTAATTTGTTTTGTTAATAATGTTTTCAAGCATGTTGATTTGGTAGGCAGCTGTTCCACCTGGGTGTCGTGTGTATATATTTTTTATTCAAATATTTGACATGCACTTTATGCTGTTGCTTTTAGCAATCAGCACAAGAAAGTAGAAGAAAAAAGAAGGATTATGTTGATGGATTAGAGAAAAGGTAAAATTCATACTAGTAACCTGCCCATGCTGGTCACCTTTTTTTTTCATTTTATAGGATGCTACGAAAAAATGATGTGTATGTATGACTTTGCAATTAAAAGTATTGTTTGTTTATAAGTTTGCTTCTTTCAATTGTTAATTTGTGGTATTTTTGTTTATCAGGGTAAAAGCCTGCACAGAGCTTAACCATAATTTGACAATGAAAGTGAAACAATTTGGAGAAACAAAACAAGTGAGTTTGCTGTCATAATGGAGTTTACATGTACCTTAATTACAAGAGGGGAACATACATGTACACACTCATTTTACATTCTACAGTAGTAATCAGTGACCAGTTCTTTCAATGATGCAACAGAATCACTCCTTGTGAAGACATGATTGATCATCACTGTATTAAAGTGCTCTGAAATTCAGGCTTGAACGGGATTCAAACCCATGACCTCTGCAATTCTGGTGCAGTGCTCCACTGAGGTAGCAAGCGAACTGGGAGCTGGTCACATTTTTCAAGTTCATAATACATGTATACCCATAGATGATGAAGAATGCAAGTATGTGAAGCTTATATATATTAGTATTATATGTGTTCTATTTTTTTCTGACACCTGTAAAATAATATTAATGTTTGTTAAAGTTTAAATTAAAATTAAAAATTGAATTGAAATTGAATTGGAAGATCGTATTATTTCAACTGTAGAGAATCATTCTTGCTGGATTCTACTGTAGCAACTGATACAAATATGAATGACCCTGTAGGACCCTTCTTGATCAGCTGAAAGAGCTCCAAGCTCTGGTATCATCGACCCACCCAACAAAGGCCCAAGCAGGGACATGTTTGATGGTGTTGTTTTTGGCCTTTGGTTTGGTTCTCTTTCCCATCAATAACATGCCAGGAGAGCAGAAGACGTCTGTATCAAGTTATGCTCCAGCTATAGGTGAGTTGAACTGTCTAGAGGTAGAATAAAGATGCCTTGAGGAGTAACAATTTTCAGTCACCTGGCCACCTCTGACACATGAAACTAATGAACTGTCTAAAACTTAAGGCTGGTTGATCACCCAACTTGTTCATATCTTGGTGCAAAAGGGTTGCAACATACCACAAAGAGCAAAGCTGAATAAAAAATAATAAAGAGGCAGCAAGCACTTAAGTTAATTACCTGCAGGTTGGATGGTATCTGCCAATTGGCTGCTTAACCCTTTCCTGCCCAAGGGGCCACCCTTTGATGAGTAAAATCATCTGGTGTTAGAGTAAAATCTATAAGTCACTCTTGGGCAGGAAGGGGTTAAAGGAGATAGTTTTTTTTAAACCCTTTTCTGCCAAAGGGGTCTCCCTTTGACGAGTAAAATTGTCTGAGGTTAGACAGAGTAAAATCTACAAGTCACTCTTGGGCAGGAAGGGGTTAAAGGAGATTTGTTTTTTTAACCCTTTTCTGCCAAAGGGGTCTCCCTTTGACGAGTAAAATCGTCTGAGGTTAGACAGAGTAAAATCTATAAGTCACTCTTGGGCAGGAAGGGGTTAAAGGAGATAGTTTTTTTAACCCTTTTCTGCCAAAGGGGTCTCCCTATAACGAGTAAAATCGTCTGAGGTAAGACAGAGTAAAATCTATAAGTCACTCTTGGGTAGTAAATGGTTAAGGGAGATGCTCTTTTTAACCCCTTAAGCCCCAAGGGGTCTCCCTTTGACAAGTCAAATTGTCTGGTGTTAGACAGCGTAAAATCTGTAAGTCACTCTTGGGCAGGAAGGGGTTAAGGAGGTTAACAACAAAAGAAAATGTCAAACTTTTTGTGCTAAAAGTGGTCACTTACAGGAGGTTCCAAATATTTGACTTGGAAAACGTTTGTATTTTGAAAAACTAGTCACTGAGGAGAGGTGGTCCCAAGTGGAGATTCGACTGTATATTGACATTTTTGTTGTTTCGTTTGTTCCTTTACCTCCTTTTAAACTCAAATATGGTCAACACCAACCTGTCAGAAGAGAATGCTTTCCCTTTGATACCAGAATATTTTTTATCTTAAATCTGTGTATACAGTCTTATTTGACAGTGTTTGACATCTTGCATTTTTTTATCACTCCTTGTAGTTCGATCACGCACACTCCTTCAAGTACAAGAGGAGTACAGTGAGGAACTCCCAGACACAACACAATTCAATCTGAACAGCTCTGATTATCTGAGGGCAGCATCCCCCCTCCCATTGCAAAACATGCGGTCACTTGGGGAAGTTACAGTAGAAGTTTCTGACATCGAGAGAAAGAGTCAAGAAAATAAAATGAAAACTCAAAAGCGGTAATCTTTTGGCTACAGACCATCATGTGTCATGTAAATAAGATTTAACTGCGCCTTTCAATAACATGTGGACTCTAAAATTCAAAGCGACCGTCAGTAAAGTGTTCAGCGGCTCCTCCCAGCTTCTGACTAATGCCTGAGCCGTGGTCACGTGTTGTGATTTGATTACCGCACTTGGCAGTAGTCAGAAGCTGGGAGGAGCTGCCGAACATTTGGTTGACGGTAGCAGAAAACACATTTGTCGGTTGGGCTTTGAATTTTAGAGTCCCCATGTTATTGAAAGGCACAGTAATGTAAGTTTAGATTAAGCTGTTTGTTATTATTAAATATTGTCGGTCACAGTGATATGTCACTACATTTTCTACTTGCAATGCTTCTACATGTAATTAATTTTTGACATCTCGTAAACAGATGGGTTTGTATGGTTTAACCAGTCTAAGTGTAAACTGATCAGAGTGGAGTTTACATGACAATTGTAATATTACCTGAAAGGACATGTTTGTATGGCAACTCTTACCCCACTACTGTGACTGAATCAGGATTGGCTAATTCTAAAGAAACGCAACTATTTTTTTTGGCAGAAGTCAAAGGTGAACATTGTAGACAAGACTATAAAAACCAATTTCTTGATAGCATTGTTATTATGTCCATAGTTCCTGTTGACTTAACATAATCTTGATTATTTTGAGTTTTCTTGTAAATATATTTCTCTATGAGCAGAAGTGGAAGTTGAGTATTACTCGCTAGGAAGACATTTTTGTAGTAAACTATACAAAAACAAATGATAAGATTAATTTTATTTTCAGTAATGAAAGACTGCCAGAAAATATTCTGGGAACATACTGTAGCATCATGTATTCTTTGTATAACAAAACCTTATGCACTCGTTAAGAGAATAACTGTGTTGTAAATATACACAATGTATACACTGTCCTGGTAGTTAGTGAAGTACATTACATGCATAATTCCACTCTTCTATCGTTACTTCATCAAAATTCTTTGTTTATAAAACGAAAAGGTAAAAGAGTATAGAAAAATAAAGAAATTATGGTTGAGAAAGTCTTGTGGAAGTGGTTTTTGCCATGATGTAATTGAAAGCCATCTCTTTAAAAAACCTCGAGGTCTAAGCGGGATGTGAATTCCTCTTCCAAGTGGGTGATCAGGGTGTGGGGTGCTGGCTGCGAGCCAGGATCAAAGAGTGTAAATTATAGTTTCGCTCAGAAGTCGGGTTACAAATTTTATTTTGCTTTCTTTTGCTTGAAATATGTCAAATGCTTTTAGGTGAGCATGAGAAAATATTGTAATTATATATATAGGTCTTGGTTTTAAAGAATGAATTTTCAAGCTCTTATCAAGTGGCCCTCGAAGAGAGTCTAGAGCTTCCTCTAGATAATGCTGGTCAGTACTTTCAGGGTACCCCTTGGCAAACACTCTGAGGGCAAGGAACGTTCCCCCCACCCCAGTGGAAAAGAAGATAATTAAGTGGACAGGGTTTGAAACCTTATCATGCCAGTACACAAAATAATTCTGAAATTTTTATTACTAGTTAACCAAGCCCTCTAACAAAACGATCTTGTGTTCCAAAAAGCTTGAAGAACCTTTCATAAGCAAATCAAAGGGCAAACAAGAAGGGGTGTTCTTGTTTTTTTTGGCCACACTTAAAACTTTCGTTTCCGTTCATGATCACATTCATGCTTCCAGCTTCAGTAATAATCCAGGTATTAAACACCCCACCCCCCTCTCCCTGATTCGTACTGAGCCCAAACGCGACATTTTTTATTTTTGCCATCATTGAAAGTAGAACCAGGGATGATCTTAATTTTTCATTTCAATTGTCCAAGGCCCATGGCTTTATATTCAACGTGATCAAAAGAAGGAGGAAACTCTTGTACTTGGGGTTGCCGTCCGTGACTTTGAACTCCTTAGTCACTGCAAATGGATGCAATCCAGAACCGGAAACGGAAGCTCGCATTTTAAACCCGTGATTGTTGACACGCATCACATCACATGTATAATTGATGACACGCTAAGTTAATTGCCACACGTTTTAATTTTCACTGTTTTACCATAAATAAATATAGCTCTAATAAAATACATTCGAGTCTCGTTTCACAATAAATTACTTTTTACATCATCAATTCCAATAAACTTTTAAGGCAAAGCGGCCATTAAAAACAATTCTTCTCTTTGCTTTTTCGTCCATATCTCTACTTTCAATGTTTGCAATAATTCTGCCTGCTGTATCGCACTAGATCTTTCATAAACTTGGTTTGCTAATGCTATGCTCTGCAAAAGCTGGCGATAAAGGCCACAACACGTATCCCATTTAATCTATTTCAACTTGTCCCACTAATACCAGAATTTACAGACTCGTAGCTAGTCCTTCATGGTTTGTAATGTTGACCAGTCACACTTGTTAACCTTGGTTTTTGTTACGCGGTTTTCCGGTTTCGGTCATGTCTGTATTGTGACCCGGGGGGCGCTTTCCATTTGGTCAAAAATTCCAAAATTCCGGTTCGGAGCTAAATGAAAAACGTTTTTTTCGGTTCGCTCGACTGGAAAATTCCCAGAAAAAGTGGAACTGCTCAAAAGGTAGTCCCGTTTTCCCCGTTGGAAATTTTCTGATGGAACTACGTGTTCCTTTTACGGGTTTTTGCACAGGTTAACCAGTTCCAGCCGCTCACGACCATATCTTCGGTAAGGAAATATGGCGGCTACCTCAGCTAGGTCGTGCCCGAGCTCGGTGCCTTCTGTCTCCTCCGCTTTATACGAATGCTCAGTCTTTCATGACCTGACTCCTGATTTAGGAACTTAGCAACTCTTCCTGTGGCTTGTACTCCTCGGCACAGAGCTTCAAAGGTCCCTCGAGTCATCCTGAAATGGCTTTTTTAAGATTCATCGATCGTATATGCAGGCAAAATATTTTCATAAAAACCTTTATTTCTGTGAAGATCGCGCCTCATATAGGTTGCAACGCCGCCAGGATAGTGATGTCATCATCATCTGAATTAACGAGACTCTCTTACTTCCAAGGAGATTGGAGAGACTAGCATTTCGTTCACAACAACAGTTGGTGGTACCGCCATTTTGTATTTTGGTGAAGGGAGCCTGGGAATGAATGGAAGGAGTGTGTCAAATGGAACACGTTATTCACCGATAACATTTCCCACCGAAGTTTCAGGAATTTGCCGGAATCTTTTGGTGTAAATGGAAAACGCCCCCGGCCTCTGGCGGCCGCCGAAAGCTAAGCGAAGTACATTCCGCCCGCTGCGCGTGAGAAAAAACCTCTGGTACCCAGGGTAGTTTAGTTTGACAGACTGAATTTTTCGCGCTCTATACCAGTCAGCATGGCTGAAACTTATCCTTCCAAAATCAACAGCTCAACACGCCAATTAAACGTTGTAATGAAAAAAAATGAAGTTGTAGCCAATAACAATCCTTAGGAATGCAGCGAAGGTTTGTGTGTGGGCACTCGCACAAAATCGTTTCAGCGCATAAAGAACATCCTATGGCGTGACACAATTTTCTGAGAAAGCTTTTACTTCCTGTTTAGCATGTAGCTACTTAAGGAAAGTTACTTGTTCAAAACAAATCACCAACGCTGGCAGTGTTAGCAACCAATCAGTGAGCGCTATTTGTCCAGTTTGACGTCAAAGGTTTTCCCTTGACTCTTGCGTAAAGAACAAAGGTTATTTCTAATCTACGTGCCTCATGTCAAATGACGTAAGAGTCGTCAAAAAGGAGAAGATATAAAGCCACGGCTAATACTGACTGAAATATACTCTGGCAAGAAGCACTAAGAACTTATCAAAACCACTCAATCGAGGCAAAACGAAGCTCTCCGAAGTGAGAAGCTATTTTTCAGGTCAGTGAATCGATGTACTCAGGTATATGCTTCCACGATTTTGAAAAATTACTGAAAATTATGAAAGTGTCGTGAAGACCTTCCCGAATCTGTAAATCTTTTTCTAATCTTCGAACTCGGTCATTTTGTCATGAGTTAATTAATTTGTCGCACCGAATTTATCGGCTAAAAATATTGCCAAGATGCTGTCTGTCTAACGACGATAAAGAGCACAGGCTCAAATGAGTTACCAGAAACGTCGACACTGATCCACTGTTATAATTTTCTATCACACAGGCTTTATGGGTTCAAATTTTTCAAGCGAACTAACAGCACTAGCCAACCCCAGACGAGGAGACGATCCTTAAGCTTAAGTTTTCGTCGAAGAAGCCGTCATAGCAGAGAGGAACGGAGTTCAGAGAATGGAAACGCTTTAACAGTTCGACAGCGAACAAACTCCGAGAAGAGGAGATCTAAAGAAGTTGGCGCAACTTTGCGAGCCATTGGTGACGATCTCAACAACAGCACATTGAGTCTTCATTCTGCAACGTAAAATGGATTAGTGGACAAGTGGAAATAGATTAAATGGGATACGTGTTGTGGCCTTTATCGCCAGCTTTTGCAGAGCATAGCATTAGCAAACCAAGTTATGAAAGATCTAGTGCGATACAGCAGGCAGAATTATTGCAAACATTGAAAGTAGAGATATGGACGAAAAAGCAAACAGAAGATTGTTTTTAATGGCCGCTTTGCCTTAAAAGTTTATTGGAATTGATGATGTAAAAAGTAATTTATTGTGAAACGAGACTCGAATGTATTTTATAGAGCTATATTTATTTATGGTAAAACAGTGAAATTAAACGTGTGGCAATTAACTTAGCGTGTCATCAATTATACATGTGATGTGATGCGTGTCCACAATCACGGGTTTAAATGCGAGCTTCCGTTTCCGGTTCTGGATTGCATCATTTGCATGACTAAGGAGTTCAAAGTCACGGACGGCAACCCCAAGTACAGAGTTTCTTCCTCCTTTTGCTCACGTTGAACATAAAAGCCATGGGCCTTGGACAATTGAAATGAAAAATTAAGATCATTCCTGTTCTAATTTTAATGACGGCATAAAATAAAAAATTGTCGCGTTTGGCCTCAGTGCGAATCAGGGAGAGGGGGTGGGGTGGTTTAATTTCTCTTTCAATCTGTCCTGGATTATTACTGTAGCTGCAAGCATGAATGTGATCATGAACGGAAACGAGGGTTGTCCAATACTCCGACAAATTTATGCGTAGCATTGTTATTGTATTATATCCACATAACAATAGATTAACAATGCAATACAATCGAGAACAACGCAATACAATAGAATAAAATACAATGCTATGCATAAATTTGTCAGAGTATTGGACAAGTATGACGGAAACGAAAGTTTTAAGCGTGCCAAAAAACACAAGAACACCCCTTCTTGTTGCCCTTGATTTGCTTATGAAAGGTTCTTCAAGCTTTTTGGAACACAAGATCGTTTTGTTAGAGGGCTTGGTTAACTAGTAATAAAAATTTCAGAATTATTTTGTGTACTGGCATGATAAGGTTTCAAACCCTGTCCACTTAATTATCTTCTTTTCCACTGGGGTGGGGGGAACGTTCCTTGCCCTCAGAGTGTTTGCCAAGGGGTACCCTGAAAGTACTGACCAGCATTATCTAGAGGAAGCTCTAGACTCTCTTCGAGGGCCACTTGATAAGAGCTTGAAAATTCATTCTTTAAAACCAAGACCTATATATATAATTACAATTATTTTCTCATGCTCACCTAAAAGCATTTGACATATTTCAAGCAAAAGAAAGCAAAATAAAATTTGTAACCCGACTTCTGAGCGAAACTATAATTTACACTCTTTGATCCTGGCTCGCAGCCAGCACCCCACACCCTGATCACCCACTTGGAAGAGGAATTCACATCCCGCTTAGACCTCGAGGTTTTTTAAAGAGATGGCTTTCAATTACATCATGGCAAAAACCACTTCCACAAGACTTTCTCAACCATAATTTCTTTATTTTTCTATACTCTTTTACCTTTCGTTTTATAAACAAAGAATTTTGATGAAGTAACGATAGAAGAGTGGAATTATGCATGTAATCGTACTTCACTAACTACCAGGACAGTGTATACATTGTGTATATTTACAACACAGTTATTCTCTTAACGAGTGCATAAGGTTTTTGTTATACAAAGAATACATGATGCTACAGTATGTTCCCAGAATATTTTCTGGCAGTCTTTCATTACTGAAAATAAAATTAATCTTATCATTTGTTTTTGTATAGTTTACTACAAAAATGTCTTCCTAGCGAGTAATACTCAACTTCCACTTCTGCTCTTAGAGAATATATTTACAAGAAAGCTCAAAATAATCAAGATTATGTTAAGCCAAAAGGAACTGTGGACATAATAACAATGCTATCAAGAAACTGTTTTTTATAGTCTTGTCTACAATGTTCACCTTTGACTTCTGCCAAAAAAAATAGTTGCGTTTCTTTAGAATTAGCCAATCCTGAATCACTCACAGTAGTGGGGTAAGAGTTGCCATAGAAACATGTCCTTTCAGGTAATATTACATTTGTCACATAAACTCCACTCTTAAGCTTACATGTAGATTGGTTAAACCATACCATCTGTTTATGAGATGTCAAAAATTAATCAAAAGCATTGCAAGTAGAAAATGTAGTGACATATCAACTGTGACTGATAATATTTAAAAATTATAATACAAACAGCTTAATCTAAACTTATATTACTGCGGCCATTTAATAACATGCAGACTCTTACATTCAAAGCTCAACCGACAAATGCGTTTTCTGCTACCATCCATCAAATGTTTGGCAGCTCCTCCAAGCTTCTGACTACTTCCAAGTGTGGTAATGAAATCAAACCGTTAACCACAGTTCAGACAACACAGTCAGAAGCTGGGATGAGCCACTGAACATTTGACTGACGGTAGCTTTGAATTTTAGAGTCCACATGTTACTGAAAGGTGCAGTAAAATCTTATTTACATGACCATGATGGTCTGTAGCCAAAAGATTAACCGCTTTTGAGTTTTCATTTTATTTTCTTGACTCTTTCTCTCGATGTCAGAAACTTCTACTGTAACTTCCCCAAGTGACCGCATGTTTTGCAATGGGAGGGGGGATGCTGCCCTCAGATAATCAGAGCTGTTCAGATTGAATTGTGTTGTGTCTGGGAGTTCCTCACTGTACTCCTCTTGTACTTGAAGAAGTGTGCGTGATCGAACTACAAGGAGTGATAAAAAAATGCAAGATGTCAAACACTATCAAATAAGACTATACACAGATTTAAGATAAAAAATATTCTGGTATCAAAGGGAAGCATTCTCTTCTGACAGGTTGGTGTTGACCATATTTGAGTTTAAAAGGAGGTAAAGGAACAAAGGAAACAACAAAAAATGTCAATATACAGTCGAATCTCCACTTGCGACCACCTCTCCTCAGTGACTAGTTTTTCAAAATACCAAATGTTTTCCAAGTCAATATTTGGAACCTCCTGTAAGTGACCACTTTTAGCAAAAAAAGTTTGACATTTTCTTTTGTTGTTAACCTCCTTAACCCCTTCCTGCCCAAGAGTGACTTACAGATTTTACGCTGTCTAACACCAGACAATTTGACTCGTCAAAGGGAGACCCCTTGGGGCTTAAGGGGTTAAAAAGAGCATCTCCCTTAACCATTTACTACCCAAGAGTGACTTATAGATTTTACTCTGTCTTACCTCAGACGATTTTACTCGTTATAGGGAGACCCCTTTGGCAGAAAAGGGTTAAAAAACTATCTCCTTTAACCCCTTCCTGCCCAAGAGTGACTTATAGATTTTACTCTGTCTAACCTCAGACGATTTTACTTGTCAAAGGGAGACCCCTTTGGCAGAAAAGGGTTAAAAAAAAAAATCTCCTTTAACCCCTTCCTGCCCAAGAGTGACTTGTAGATTTTACTCTGTCTAACCTCAGACAATTTTACTCGTCAAAGGGAGACCCCTTTGGCAGAAAAGGGTTAAAAAAAAAACTATCTCCTTTAAACCCCTTCCTGCCCAAGAGTGACTTATAGATTTTACTCTAACACCGGATGATTTTACTCATCAAAGGGTGGCCCCTTGGGCAGGAAAGGGTTAAGCAGCCAATTGACAGATACCATACAACCTGCAGGTAATTAACTTAAGTGCTTGCTGCCTCTTTATTATTTTTATTCAGCTTTGCTCTTTGTGGTATGTTGCCAACCCTTTTGCACCAAGATATTAACAAGTTGGGTGATCAACCAGCCTTAAGTTTTAGACAGTTCATTAGTTTCATGTGTCAGAGGTGGCCAGGTGACTGAAAATTGTTACTCCTCAAGGCATCTTTATTCTACCTCTAGACAGTTCAACTCACCTATAGCTGGAGCATAACTTGATACAGACGTCTTCTGCTCTCCTGGCATGTTATTGATGGAAAGAGAAACCAAACCAAAGGCCAAAAACAACACCATCAAACATGTCCCTGCTTGGGCCTTTGTTGGGTGGGTCGATGATACAGAGCTTGGAGCTCTTTCAGCTGATCAAGAAGGGTCCTACAGGGTCATTCATATTTGTATCAGTTGCTACAGTAGAATCCAGCAAGAATGATTCTCTACAGTTGAAATAATACGATCTTCCAATTCAATTTCAATTCAATTTTTAATTTTAATTTAAACTTTAACAAACATTAATATTATTTTACAGGTGTCAGAAAAAAATAGAACACATATAATACAAATATATATAAGCTTCACATACTTGCATTCTTCATCATCTATGGGTATACATGTATTATGAACTTGAAAAATGTGACCAGCTCCCAGTTCGCTTGCTACCTCAGTGGAGCACTGCACCAGAATTGCAGAGGTCATGGGTTTTGAATCCCGTTCAAGCCTGAATTTCAGAGCACTTTAATACAGTGATGATCAATCATGTCTTCACAAGGAGTGATTCTGTTTGCATCATTGAAAGAACTGGTCACTGATTACTACTGTAGAATGTAAAATGAGTGTGTACATGTATGTTCCCCTCTTGTAATTAAGGTACATGTAAACTCCATTATGACAGCAACTCACTTGTTTTGTTTCTCCAAATTGTTCACTTTCATTGTCAAATTATGGTTAAGCTCTGTGCAGGCTTTTACCCTGATAAACAAAAATACCACAAATTAACAATTGAAAGAAGCAAACTTATAAACAAACAATACTTTAATTGCAAAGTCATACATACACATCATTTTTCGTAGCATCCTATAAAATGAAAAAAAAGGTGACCAGCATGGGCAGGTTACTAGTATGAATTTTACCTTTTCTCTAATCCATCAACATAATCCTTCTTTTTCTTCTACTTTCTTGTGCTGATTGCTAAAAGCAACAGCATAAAGTGCATGTCAAATATTTGAATAAAAAATATATACACACGACACCCAGGTGGAACAGCTGCCTACCAAATCAACATGCTTGAAAACATTATTAACAAAACAAATTAAACAAAATGTAGAAACCAAGATCACTTAAATAATCTACCTTGTTCTTTATTTTTCTTCTCACTTTCTTTAGCACTTTTTCCTCAGCCTATAGTTTGAAAAAATAATGACATGAAAGATGGCACACTCAGACTACTAGATTACATTTTAAAATACACTCTGTGTAATTTACTGAGATGTCTGAGATGATGAACAGTCTCAATCAAGGAGTAATATTCACTAATGAAGAGGAAGCCACATTAGACTTGGCTGGTTTTCATGAAATTGGTATTTTAAAGATGACTATTTTGTGGACAGAGTAAAACCCCGTACCAGGGAAAAACCTTGGAGTTGGGGAAGAACCTACATGTACCATGTTACATGTGTGCATGCATGTACACCAGTATGAAAACGTTGTCCTTAAAGGGCCTTGAGTCAGCCACACTTTTGTCTTAAATTTGTTTACATGCAAGAGTTTGGCGAAAATTAATTATGTTTTATTCAGAGCATGTCAAAACGCAGGAATTCACTTCTAATTAAGCAATAGACTACAAGTTTCTATGGTTTATAGGCTGATAAACCACATGGGATGTTGGTAGAACACAAGAAGGATTTGTAAATCACGAGCCACAGGCGAGTGATTTACGAATTCTTAAAGTGTTCTACCAACATCCCTTGGAAATGGTTTATTAGTATAGATAAACCATAGAAACTAGTGGTCTATTGCTTTTACATAACAATTCAGAAGATGCAAAATTTTTCCATGAGTAAACTGGCACAATAAACCATAACTGATTGATCAATCAGAGAGTGTGCATTGATTTGGTTATTACATAAAGATAACTAAACTATAGTTTTAGGAACACAACTTACAGTAAAGCAAAAAGAGTTGATCACTTCACTATATGATATCAATAATTCCAATGGCATCAAAAATGGCAGAGGCTGACTAGGGTTTTACCTTGGTGAGTGGCAAATCTGTTGGTAATGTAACACCTTCCATCTCTAGTAATCTCTGTTCCTCACTTGAAAGAACCAGAATCTTTGACTGAAATGAAAGAGCAAATAATGTAATGGTTAGTTAAAATGCCGACATTATTGTATCCATTTGTAGTAGCGGAAATTCATCATTAAATCCTGACTTTTCAACCTGAAAAAGCAGTTGAATATTGAAAAACTCAAAGCGAAAAATTATACCAAGGCTAGAAAAATGACTCTTAGAAGATTGAGGGTTTGGAAAATCAGGATTCATACATGTATGCAGGGTTGTCAAAATAAGCCGGCAACCGGCGCATTTCACCGGCTATTTTGAATACTGCGCTGGTTACTCCGAATGTTAATAGGTCAGTTCTGAGCGTGATATTGGAGAAATAAAATGGAAATAGCCGCCTACTTTTTGGATGGAACTTCCTACTCAAAAACCTACTGATAACCCTGTGTATGTACTTGATTACATCTACATACAGTCATGTAAAACAAATTGTCTTAATTATGTAAGAATCGAAAAATTGTTACTTAGAGGCAAGCTTAAAAGCTCTGAACTTAACAGATATAACTGTCTGCCTGATATGCTTCGAATACCTTGCTTGTACGGGAGGAAGTGGGTGGACACACAGATGTCATGGTTTGACTGTTTGTGACTGTGCATGTTACAGTTGTTGGCAGGCTTGAAGTGATGGCAGTTAACTCAGAATTATCGGTACTGGTGCAGTCTTCCAAGTCAGGTAAATCAAAATCAACATTCCAACCTACAATGTATATCATAAAACATAATTTTTGTTAAAGAAAATTATTTAAATTAAAAATGCATGGTAAGTGTAAAAAGCAGACTGCAGTCCAGGGGTAAAATGAAGACTGTAGACTTTTTAATTGAATATCACTTCTATCACAGAGAGCTACTATACAAGTAACCATAAACAGACTAACTGGAGTGTTATTCTGGCTAATACCCCAGGCTAAACAGAGTGCAGATTTTCACTGCAATTAACACAATAATAATTATGTTTACGGTCAGCACTCAATAATGGAAACATTAAGATATACCATACACTTGAGAAGTCTGCAGACTGCAGGCTGTGTTTTAGACTTGAAAAAATATGTATTTGAATGTATGTAAAAGAACTTTTCGAGATAACAATATAGAAATACTGTTGTTTCTGCACTTCTTAAAGAACTTTTACAAGTTTATTAGACCTATTAAAAACAAGAGCATGTTGTACTTGCCAAGGTCAATTGTAAAATCCTCACTGTTCTGTGGTAGACCAGGTGATCCGGATGTTGAACTAAGGATTTCACTCAACTCAACATCATCCATGGTATTGGGACTGGGCATCATGTCTGAATCTGATGACGTGCTGTCGCTGCGAGGAGGAGAAACACTTCCGAAGTCTGGAAAGTCTTGTCCAAACAGAAGATCCAGAATACCATCTCCGTCACTGTTACTGGTATAATTATCCTATGAAAATGAAAAGAATGAACGTGAATCATTGCAGTCTGCTCACTGTTTGGGAAAAAAATGTGTCTGTGAAGAGGGAGTAATTGTACACAGTCAGAGAGATAAAGACAATAGAACATTGTAAGTTGAGGTTTTTCAGTCAAAATTTGACTGAGTGAAAATATATCAAATTTTCACTCATACATGAATGGTCTAAATGAGCCCTATAGTGTCACTAAATATTCCCCAATTTTTAGATCCTACATGTCACAAAACCCATTTGAAGAAACTAAAGTTAACATAATAGCCTCCATTTGACTTCAAAAATAATTTATGCTTCAATATTTGTCCTTGGAAATAATTTTTTCCTCAAAGCATGCAGTTTTCCTCAAGCTTTTGTGTATATCATGTAAAACATGGCTTGGTTTATCAATGTAAAGAAGGACATCCCAACACTGCATTATACAACATGCTTGCTTCTTGAAACAGATAACGTCCACGCGCAAATATCCAAGCATAATTTCAGGCCAAAATTAGGACTGCATGCAGGGTTTTCAACTTTAGCCGGCGCCCGGCGCAAGTCACCGGCTACTTGAAGCATTTGTGCCGGGTACTTTTCGTATTCCAAATTTCATTAGCTACACAATTCTGTTTCACCAAAGTAATTGTGATCTGGTCTTTTCGAGGAAATAAATAAACACTGATGAAAACTGATGAAAATAATTTAATAAACAGTGCGGCTATTGCATGTACCTTTTGATCTTCGAAGCGAGAGCTTTTTTAGCGGGAAAGTCTGCTCGTGTACACGGACTGTCATTTGAACGTGCATGCAGTATCAGCGCAGCGGCAGATATGTTTTCACGTGAAAGTTTCAACATGAAGCGGAGGTAGCAAACTAAGTTATCTTTCTTTTCAACTGCCAAGAAGTCGCGAAGACAAACAGGTAACAATAATTTTAGGAATAAGAGTTAACAAATATTACGTATACGGTCTATACGTGTTGTCACAGTTCTGAAAGTGACGATAAAACAATATATGCGGAGGCTGAGGCTGAGGCTGAATTGACCACAGTAATATATCCGTAGCTCGAGTGGCATCCGCGTGGTGAATGCGAAGGCAGTCTTCCTTGTGAAATGTTACTCATTATGGTCTTGACTGCACCAAATGTATTTTCAAGGAAAGGCTGAAAGGAGTCTTAATGATAAAAGCCTTCAACAGCGCGAATGTTCACAATTTCAGACAAACGAAACTGCGGCCGCTGACTTTGTTGTGATAATGGTACTTCATGTATGTAAAAGGTATCAACGGAACGTTAATTCTGTTGATTCATCTGCAGCTCTCTTTCATTAGAAAGCAAACCGATCCTGAGCTGGAACTGAAGGAAAATGCATTTTGGGGGATCGAAACTACATAAATGTTTTCTCAAAAACTGAATTCAAGGAAAATGTATTCATTTTGCAAACTTCACTGGTATTAGGGTGTAAAGAATAAAGTGTAAAAGTTGCCATTGCATGTTTCCATGACTTGAGACAAAACAAACTTTTGCTTCAAGCAGATTTTGTCGAATGTCTGCCAATATTTTGTAGCTATGTTTTTCTACAAAACACACAAAAAGACTGTTTATCTTTAACTTATGCAACTGATTTGAAATGCTATTGTACTGCAGTTCAGTTTTATATTGCACTTCAATTTGAGGTACAAGAAGTCGATGTAATAAGTACTGTACTCATGCAAATGTAAAAGCTTACCGTACCATTTTTGTAAAACTTTCAACACTAACCCTTGTTAATAAGTGTACAGAAGCGTTCAACAAAATCACAAGGCTGCCGTTATCACATGAGATAGTGCTCCGGCTACTTTACAATTTCCTCCTGCTACTTTATTTCAATTTGAAAACCCTGTGCATGTGGCTATCACTTATTTTTCAAGAGCGAGGTAAGTGAT
>JAHPZR010047309.1:22500-24401 GCA_019787425.1 Platygyra sinensis | reverse complement strand
GTGCCTATATGACATACTCAGTGTGTCATAATTTTTACTCCTCAAGTGCCCATATGACATACTTAGTACATCAAAATTTAAGAGATTTAGTCAAATTTCTGGCACACTAAAAACAATTTTTATAGGCACCTGAGATTCAATTGAGATTGTTCAATAGAATTCCCACTGCTGGGATGTCATATGGATATCAAATTACATCAACCTTAGCAAAATTGGCCACACTGAAGAGACACTTTTAATGATCGACCTTTCTGAAAAATGTGTATGTGTCACTCTGTAGTTTAAGTAAAAAGCTTAATTATGGCATTTCAAGTTTTTACTAGGCACAGATTTTAAACAATTATTGGATGAGGTTTTTGTGATATCCGGAATAATCAAAGTCGAGGTACAGTAAGTGTTATCAGCCGAAGCCGAAGGCTGAGGCTGATAACACTAACGCTGTTTCCCAGAATTAACTGTAGGCTTTTAGCCAATGAGAAGACAGATGATGACTACAATGTATAATAATCAGTAAAAATAGTGTGACACACAATGTAAATATTGGTTACGCACTGAAGGGTTAATCACTGAAATCAGACTTTTTGTGACCATGTCTTACTTTGATTCATCAAACACATGAGTCCTTTGGTGAAGTGACAGAGGCTTGATGCTGTATTGTCGCACTTGACAGGTTTTAGGTTGAATCCTTGGCGTAATGTATGCTTGTAAAGTGCCATATTGCCCTTCTATTGATCTGATCTGAAAAATAGAGGTGATGCTGACACAGTTACATGTATATTTACTGTACTTTACACCTTTTACAGGTTTCAAATTATACTAATCTGACTTTTCCAAGTGCATCCAGCTTGAGTGATTGAGATATTTCTCCATGCAATCTCAGTTCTTAACCACAGGGTAAATTCTGGCCAAGGGTAATAAATTCACTTATAACATTGAATCATTGTGGAGAAAAAAGTAATGCTAATTCCACCATGCAGTCTGTCTACAGACTGCGCTTAGTAGATTACATGATTGTGTTACATGTGTCCTGCTTGTGTCATGTATCTTACAATGCTTTGCAGTTTAATACTTATGTACATGTAGGTGTCAGAGAATTAATTACTAATTTTATCAACAGTGCCAACGAAGTATTATACAACAATGACATTAGCAAACATTTACACTACCTTAATTCCAGTCTTGTTGTGTTTGCTTGACATCTGTAAGTTGCCAAAAGAAAATTCCCATTCTGAAAGATAAATTGTTATAATCTTTGTCTATCAAAAGAGAAACAGCTTGGTTTGAAAAAGGAAGGGAAATTAATATATAATAATTGCAGACAGAAGTGTGCAGGCGTGGTGGTCTAGTGATGAATTTACTAAAGACTCCAGATCAAATGGTCTGGCTTAACTCCTGACACTTTACAGACACTTTAATTATTTTACCTCGATATCACAAGCACTGTAGCTGACTACAGCAGAATTCTTGTCCACATCCAAAAGATCAATGGGTACATCACTCTGTAACAAATAACACAAACTCAAATAACAACAACAGAAGTACTTTTCATGCAAGAACATCAGCACATTCAACTATTAACATTTATTAACCAATTTAACATTGAACAAACCTGTAAGAGAACATTGTCAATGGGAATCTGGACTTCAATGCTCAGAGTGTAACTAGCGTCATCCCTGTTCAAAGCAAACTTGTCATTGATAGCAAACTGTGGCATTGCTGACAGGGCATTGGCAGAATGTGCAGTGTACTGGTACTTTTCACGTTCCTTTAACACTTTCTGTTGAAGGGTGTCGATTTCTAGCCTAAGAAATAAAATTATTTACAGTGAGAATTAAATTGGCCTTGGACTGTAGTAGCTTGTTTTCAAAAAAGAAACTCTTACTGACACTTGCTTCAGTTGA
>JAHPZR010047309.1:5000-17500 GCA_019787425.1 Platygyra sinensis | reverse complement strand
TCGACCCTGGCTAGGCGAGTTACCCCACCTTGAGTCGTTTACATGGCAAAATGCGACTCCGCCTGACAGGGTTACCCCACCTGGCAGACCAGGCAACCCACCTAGGCAGGTTACCCCACCTATCATGTAAACATGATCAAATAAAAATGAGAGATTATATGGAGAGGTGGGTTACCCCACCTAGGCGGGTTAGCTCACCTACCTGGGGTCCCCCACCTTCATGTAAACAGGCCCTTAGTCACATTAATCAAATTTTAACACAGTACTGTCAATTTCCTAATATAGTGCCTAGCAAATGGCTAATGTATATCTATCTTGGAAATTATGTGGGGGAGAGGATTTCAAAAGCTCCCAGGGATACTCCTGTAAATTTTCGGATGAGTGTGTGCTGGGCAATTATGCATGGGAGTTTTTAGCTGATACAAAAATTATTAAGGTTATCTAAGGACCACATCAGGAGTTCACACAATGCCAACAAGGACAAAAATGATATCACAAACCGTACCATATGGAGAGGTGGGTTACCCCACCTAGGCGGGTTAGCTCACCTACCTGGGGTCCCCCACCTCCATGTAAACAGGCCCTTAGTCACAATAATCAAATTTTAACACAGTACTGTCAATTTCCTAATATAGTGCCTAGCAAATGTCTAATGTATATCTATCTTGGAAATTATGTGGGGGAGAGGATTTCAAAAGCTCCCAGGGATACTCCTGTAAATTTTCGGATCAGTGTGTGCTGGGCAATTATGCATGGGAGTTTTTAGCTGATACAAAAATTATTAAGGTTACCTAAGGACCACATCAGGAGTTCACACAATGCCAACAAGGGCAAAAATGATATCACAAACCATACCATATCCTGTGCATGTGACATATACCTTTTTAGCCAATTTCTGGGAGTACCCCCACCCCTCAGCAAAAGCCAAAGTAAGAAGACTGGAATTTTCAGCTGAGGGAAGGACTCTGACCAAAAGACCTACTGACATAAAATGTGAAAAAGAAGTGGAACATACATAGACTGGATGCTCTCTGTCAAATTAGTGTCAAATCCCAAAAACTGTTTTCCTTTCTTAGTGTAACCACGCACTTCAGCTCCTGATGCTATAAAAACTTTCTCCTGAGAAGGGCCGTCTAGTCCACCAAGCATTAACTTGGAGACTGGTGAACCAGGAAGTGTCTTGAATGCGACCTGAAAAGTAGCAAAGTATGCACATTAGACATCAGTTGGAAGAGTGAATTAGGATACTTTTCCAAGAGGGGTACTCCAATGCACGACTCAAAGGGAGGTACACTTGAGATAACATTGTTAGCTCCAAAAAAGTCTTAAGGTTTAAATAAGAAACCAGTACACCAACTTGAAATGTAAGCCAAAAGTCCCTTGTTATCTTAGCCTAAAACAGGTGCAGTCTCCATGTCATTTGAAACCCAGCCGGACCACAACAGGAAAAGTTGGAGTGAGTTTGTCAATGTGGATGTCCTCTATGGGAACACTCACAGACAAAGAGGGAGGGACACCCAGATCTATACTAAACCACCTCGCCTAAAAACTCAAATTTATACACAACTGTACAAGCTTGTAGCTTTAATTTTTATCGTGTTTAAATAAACTTTACAGTTCCATCCAAATCCAAAACCTGGGCCAAGGTTAAATATAAAATCCAAAATTTATTACTAATGGCCATAAATCTGTAAAAGGTAAGAAGAATATTACTTTGCATTTATGATTAAAAGGGATTACAAACCACACTTGAACAGGGATCAAACGAAGTTTGGCTCCTAATAGTTGGACTAACCTGGGAGGTACTCTTTTTCATTCCAAAACATGTCAGCACTCCATCCTGATCAGCTACTACAACCTGGTTGTCAGCATGCAGAAAAACATAACACTAAACATTTTGTTCAGTGAAGGCTGTTGATATTTATATTATAGCACAATGTGTTTCATTCTTGAGTATTCATGGTTCAAGTAGACAAAAATAAAGCCACTCCTGCATTCTCTGCTCAAACCTGGAGGGGGTACTCCAAGAAAAGTTGGGTAGGGGTATACAGCTGCTTCTCAAAAACCTCACCCTTTCAAGATCAAAATCTGTGATTTTCTCTTCCCTTCTGTATTTATGATGGAACCACAACTTCAATATCCTATTAAGGTCTGACCTTTGAATTGATGCAATGTTTCAGACCTACCTTATAATTAGTTCCCAAGTTTATACCAATGTTTTAAATATGATTTTATTAGGTTTTTTTAGCTTCTTACAAGGCTGCTGCCTAACAGGAGCCCAGCAGCCTGGGACACCCAAGGAAGTCCTTTGGGCGCCTAAATTTTTGCAGCAGCTCCCAAAGCATTACCTGTTGGGCTGCTAACTTTTTGGCTTTCGCCCTTCTGGGCTCCTTGAAATATTGTTAGGCAACAGCCTTGTCTTATAAAAATATATCCAATTGAAGACTAGAGTACAAAAACCATACCCTATCACTGCACCATTTTGAACCAAAATGGCCAGAAAAACAAGGCCCAATACATACCAATATATCCCATATAAGGGAGTACCCCCTTCCTCCCCCAGTGCTCAAGGAGAAGTACAGGCTACAGGTGTGGGTCCTTTCCCTGGGGGAGTGCTTCCTTATATGTGCTATGTAGGTATGTGAGGTCCCAAAAGGTACAGTTTTTCAGCCATTTTGGTCTTACATGGGGTATCTGTTTTTAATTTCTTTAAATTCTTAACTAACGCTAGACTCGTCAAAGAAACGATGTAAACTTATAATTAATTTCTTGAGATGTCGACTGATCTATCATCTTTCACCTTCTGTGCAGCCCGTTTTCCTCCACTAGACAGTAGTTTCATTGTTTTGGGAGACGTAACTCCAACCTATAAAGAAAAAAAAGGTCAAAACTCAGAAAATTTAAGACAAACCCCCGTAAAGCATTGCTGTGATATTCGTATCCATGGAAGCCGATCGGAAATAGCTTTACGCACCTGCAGGTAGTCCAAGCGAGTTAGGTTTAATTCCATCATCTTTGAAGCGCAGTTTTTACGTTCAACGTTTTTCGGCTTCCTTCTTTACGTTCAAACACAATTCTGGTTCCAAAGAAAGTTTGTTTAGCTTTTAAAATCACATTTGGACAGATATTATTTGTAGCGGAAAGGAGCTGAAGTTGACAGTATTTGCCGAAAAAAAAAATGGGTATGCAGGATTTTGATCAGCAGAAGATATCGCGACAAGTGAGGCATTGTATAAGGGTATCCAATTGTCTACTCCAATGTCTGTCTAGGACACGCAAAAAATTACACCTGTTCTGATGGCGAACAGCAAGAGACAACCCCAGCAGCTCTGCTGACTGGCAAAAAGCAAGTTCTATTTTAGGGTTTTTTGGATATTTTTACGGTTATCTAATCACTTTCTCATGAAGGTCACCGTAACTCATCACAGGTAGCCTAAGCCCAGTACGGTGATCGTCATAATATTGTGTTAAGAGTATAACTCTAAGGAGCGTAGTTAATAATTAGACATAACAGATAATATGAGAAATACTTCTGTCGCTTAACATTGCTGAAAATTAACTGGGAATAAATTTTTCCATTACACTCTCCTAAGTTATCTTCTAGTTGTTTCTTTTCCACCCCAAGAAGCGAAGCTGAAAGCAAGTGACACTCGAACCACAACCCACGGTCTCGCCAGTCGGTATGCACACAGCCATATCACCCGGGCATAGAGCTTTTAGTCCTATTTCTGCCCGACGACTATTCCATGCTAATGAGAACTAACAAGGCCGAAACAGTATACCGAAGAATCTGGGAAACCTGATAGGTTTAAAAACATCCAGAAAAAGACCATGGCGAAAAATTGGGTGACATTTGCTTCAGATTTTGCTTTTCAGGACCCCGGAAAACGACCCGAAAATCGCAGAAAAACAGCAACATTTTGAGCGTAAGTTTAAATTTCGCCCTATTTAAAGTTACTTTTTTAAGATGTACGGTTGGATTCAAGAAATGTAGCTATCCTTCCATCTAGAAATATTAAAATTTATCTGAATATTAAAAAAAATCCATGTAAATCGGGCTTTGAAGTTGCGAAACTCGATAGAAGCCGTGACTGATTGGATAGAAAAAGTCCATGTAAATCGGCGAATTACTTCCAGGCCCGGGGGGGGTACTTGACCCATGTTTGGATATAGGGGTGCCGCTGAGGGTTTGAAATCCTGACCCTGTTTAGGACAAAAATACGCTAAAAACCATACCCTGTGTAGGACAGCAACCTCCATTTTAAGACCCTGTTTAGGACAACCGACAAAACGTACACTCGCTGGTTTTACAGGAATTTACACTGTTTAATAAGTCATTCAAATCGGAGAAATCATGCTCGATGCGTCTAAAACCCAAGGATTTGCGTCTCTACACTTGAACTAAACAAAAAGCCGTCAAGCATTAAGCTCTAAATTAGTTAGCGCAAAAAAGTGTCGTCATTGCATCTATAGAAAGGTGATTTTTCTAATAGCAAATCAAAGAGGAAATCATGAATAAGTGGAACTTATTTTTAAGGTTAATTTTATTTTGATTAAAGCACTAATAGAACTTTTACAGAGAAAAATAGCCTTAAACAATATGTATACCAGCAAGATCTCTCACACGACACCGGTGACATCTTTCTTTCATCGCGTTATCCTAGACAAAGAAACTAGACATACCATATGTCGGTTTACTCAGTTGATATTGCGCAAATCAGGAAAAAACTGCGTCGTTTTTCTGCCGCTCGACCGCATGCTCTTTCAACTTCTCGCAGGCTCCGGGTCGCCGGCTAAGAAAAGAAAGAGACTGCTCGCAGTCTGCGTTAACGTCTCTCGGCTCGTAATACCATACCCTGTTTAGGACAAGTTTTAACCTGTTTAGGACAGAGGCAAGTCGAATTGTATACCCTGTTTAGGACAGCGAGGCCAAAAAACCATACCCTATCCAGCGGCACGTCCCCGTATAGCCCAAATAAGGGAGTATCCCCCCCCCCCCCCCGGGCTTCCAGGGTATTTAATGTAGCATTCGAAAACTGCATACGGCTTGCAGTTTGCATTTTGCTTCGCTGTAACCGATTTGGGACTCGTTTTTACCTCCATTCATGGCAAAATGTACACAAAGAACCTAGGGATATTCGAAAACATTCTTCGGACAAGATTGTTGAAGGTCCAAGCTTTCAATGGCCGAGTAAGTTTCACTTTTACTTCTATAATATACAGTAGGAAGGCTAACAATAGACGAGTCATGGAGTTCGTGATGTTGATGTCACGTTTCTGCTGGATGACTCTTTCGAGCTGTTTTGTTCGTGTGTTTATTCTCCGAGCTACAAACTTAATTATATGTTGTTTCTCTTCAACATAATAAGCAAATCACGTTCATTTGTACTGTTTAGCTATCAAATAAAGAAACTTTGAGCAAATGTCTCGCTCGTGAGGGCAAGTTTTTGGCATGTTGAGGCCTATGGGGACTGTTGGGCGAATCCCTCCATTACATTTTTCAGCGACTTTATGAATCCACAAGTAGGTGGTTACAGTTCGAAGAGGGCACTTATGAATTCTGTTTTCGTTAACCCTGGTATTTATTCATGTGCTGTTGATGCTTATTTGGAAATCTCTACGCATTTGTTTCTTCCATATTTATCAAATCTACGTCCTAGGAATGAGTTTGCAGACCTGCTTTTCAATGTTTGCTCACATTATATCTCTTCGAGAGAATATTGTTCATTATTGAGGGAAATTAGGAAGGGTTTGGTCATACATAATAGATCTTTGTAGTTCATTTGCGGCTAGGGATTGTAATGCCTGTTTTAGCCAGATATTTGAGAATAGAACATTTGGTTATCGCAATGAAGAGGAAGAAAGCCTTTTCATGACACTAAGAACATTTGATTCTTTTTGTCACTCATGCTCGAGATCTGTGAATTTGAATAGCAGTAATCTTTTGACAGTAGTGACAGCATATGGATTAAATCAGTTGGGTTTAGATAACAATATGTGGCCTATTTTTGTAACTCAATGCACACAAATCCAGGAAGGTTAAATTGCACCAATTGCGATATTCAAACTTCTAAGCCTGTTTACACAGAATATTTTCTTTACAATAAAATAAACAAATTTCTTAACACACAATACGTTGCCGTTTCACAAAAAAAATGACAAAAACATGTATAGCTGTAATAGATTTAATTGCGATTTACAGAAAAATATGTTTACCAGTCATGGATGTTAACTTCAATAAATATTCAAACGTTTCTTTTTTAACAGTCGTATGCACAGTATTTATATTCAGTAAAAACCATTTACAGGTGTTAAACAGATCTTCGAAAGCGGGGGCAGCTCTAGTGAAAACTATTACTAGTTCTAAAAATAGAAAAATTGTCCCATATCATGGCGCCAACCCCAATACTAGAAATGGCGCGCGCTTACGGTCTCCGTCCCTGATTATGGCTCCTGGAGTTAGTGAAGTTTGACCCACGACACATGACGGAAATCGGAAAATCGGAAACCGTATTCGAGTTTGGAAGTATAACAAGACTTTTTGTAGCAACACCTCAACATTACTGTCGGATTAATGCAAGGGAAAAACTTAGGTTGTTTTCTGACCCGAAATCTCAAAAAAAAAATGCTTTTTTTCCGCGGCAGGGAAATTGATCTCTGCGGAGAATATAGAAGCAAATGCTCTCGACCAATCATGATAATCACCTTCTGATTGTGAATCGCCTTCTGAAACTTCCTTAAACATATGTAATAATCTCAGTAGTCTTCTGGAAAAATCGACTAGTGACAAAACTACAGGATTACATAGGCAAGGAATATTCATTATATCTTTTCCGTGACGGTCTCTGAAAAAAACTTTAATGACCTCGAGACTAATGTCACTCCGGGGGCTCAAAATATTAGCATTGAAAACATGTTAGACAAAAGGAAAATAAAATCACTTTTGTTGCGCAACCATTCTGCATCCCTGGATTCTTCCGGCTCGTAGATTTTGTAAAAAGTCATTGGTGGATACATATAGTCGCTGAAAAATGTAATGGAGGGATTCGCCCAACAGTCCCCATAGGCCTCAACATGCCAAAAACTTGCCCTCACGAGCGAGACATTTGCTCAAAGTTTCTTTATTTGATAGCTAAACAGTACAAATGAACGTGATTTGCTTATTATGTTGAAGAGAAACAACATATAATTAAAGTTTGTAGCTCGGAGAATAAACACACGAACAAAACAGCTCGAAAGAGTCATCCAGCAGAAACGTGACATCAACATCACGAACTCCATGACTCGTCTATTGTTAGCCTTCCTACTGTATATTATAGAAGTAAAAGTGAAACTTACTCGGCCATTGAAAGCTTGGACCTTCAACAATCTTGTCCGAAGAATGTTTTCGAATATCCCTAGGTTCTTTGTGTACATTTTGCCATGAATGGAGGTAAAAACGAGTCCCAAATCGGTTACAGCGAAGCAAAATGCAAACTGCAAGCCGTATGCAGTTTTCGAATGCTACATTAAATACCCTGGAAGCCGGGGGGGGGGGGGGGGATACTCCCTTATTTGGGCTATACGGGGACGTGCCGCTGGATAGGGTATGGTTTTTTGGCCTCGCTGTCCTAAACAGGGTATACAATTCGACTTGCCTCTGTCCTAAACAGGTTAAAACTTGTCCTAAACAGGGTATGGTATTACGAGCCGAGAGACGTTAACGCAGACTGCGAGCAGTCTCTTTCTTTTCTTAGCCGGCGACCCGGAGCCTGCGAGAAGTTGAAAGAGCATGCGGTCGAGCGGCAGAAAAACGACGCAGTTTTTTCCTGATTTGCGCAATATCAACTGAGTAAACCGACATATGGTATGTCTAGTTTCTTTGTCTAGGATAACGCGATGAAAGAAAGATGTCACCGGTGTCGTGTGAGAGATCTTGCTGGTATACATATTGTTTAAGGCTATTTTTCTCTGTAAAAGTTCTATTAGTGCTTTAATCAAAATAAAATTAACCTTAAAAATAAGTTCCACTTATTCATGATTTCCTCTTTGATTTGCTATTAGAAAAATCACCTTTCTATAGATGCAATGACGACACTTTTTTGCGCTAACTAATTTAGAGCTTAATGCTTGACGGCTTTTTGTTTAGTTCAAGTGTAGAGACGCAAATCCTTGGGTTTTAGACGCATCGAGCATGATTTCTCCGATTTGAATGACTTATTAAACAGTGTAAATTCCTGTAAAACCAGCGAGTGTACGTTTTGTCGGTTGTCCTAAACAGGGTCTTAAAATGGAGGTTGCTGTCCTACACAGGGTATGGTTTTTAGCGTATTTTTGTCCTAAACAGGGTCAGGATTTCAAACCCTCAGCGGCACCCCTATATCCAAACATGGGTCAAGTACCCCCCCCGGGCCTGGAAGTAATTCGCCGATTTACATGGACTTTTTCTATCCAATCAGTCACGGCTTCTATCGAGTTTCGCAACTTCAAAGCCCGATTTACATGGATTTTTTTTAATATTCAGATAAATTTTAATATTTCTAGATGGAAGGATAGCTACATTTCTTGAATCCAACCGTACATCTTAAAAAAGTAACTTTAAATAGGGCGAAATTTAAACTTACGCTCAAAATGTTGCTGTTTTTCTGCGATTTTCGGGTCGTTTTCCGGGGTCCTGAAAAGCAAAATCTGAAGCAAATGTCACCCAATTTTTCGCCATGGTCTTTTTCTGGATGTTTTTAAACCTATCAGGTTTCCCAGATTCTTCGGTATACTGTTTCGGCCTTGTTAGTTCTCATTAGCATGGAATAGTCGTCGGGCAGAAATAGGACTAAAAGCTCTATGCCCGGGTGATATGGCTGTGTGCATACCGACTGGCGAGACCGTGGGTTGTGGTTCGAGTGTCACTTGCTTTCAGCTTCGCTTCTTGGGGTGGAAAAGAAACAACTAGAAGATAACTTAGGAGAGTGTAATGGAAAAATTTATTCCCAGTTAATTTTCAGCAATGTTAAGCGACAGAAGTATTTCTCATATTATCTGTTATGTCTAATTATTAACTACGCTCCTTAGAGTTATACTCTTAACACAATATTATGACGATCACCGTACTGGGCTTAGGCTACCTGTGATGAGTTACGGTGACCTTCATGAGAAAGTGATTAGATAACCGTAAAAATATCCAAAAAACCCTAAAATAGAACTTGCTTTTTGCCAGTCAGCAGAGCTGCTGGGGTTGTCTCTTGCTGTTCGCCATCAGAACAGGTGTAATTTTTTGCGTGTCCTAGACAGACATTGGAGTAGACAATTGGATACCCTTATACAATGCCTCACTTGTCGCGATATCTTCTGCTGATCAAAATCCTGCATACCCATTTTTTTTTTCGGCAAATACTGTCAACTTCAGCTCCTTTCCGCTACAAATAATATCTGTCCAAATGTGATTTTAAAAGCTAAACAAACTTTCTTTGGAACCAGAATTGTGTTTGAACGTAAAGAAGGAAGCCGAAAAACGTTGAACGTAAAAACTGCGCTTCAAAGATGATGGAATTAAACCTAACTCGCTTGGACTACCTGCAGGTGCGTAAAGCTATTTCCGATCGGCTTCCATGGATACGAATATCACAGCAATGCTTTACGGGGGTTTGTCTTAAATTTTCTGAGTTTTGACCTTTTTTTTCTTTATAGGTTGGAGTTACGTCTCCCAAAACAATGAAACTACTGTCTAGTGGAGGAAAACGGGCTGCACAGAAGGTGAAAGATGATAGATCAGTCGACATCTCAAGAAATTAATTATAAGTTTACATCGTTTCTTTGACGAGTCTAGCGTTAGTTAAGAATTTAAAGAAATTAAAAACAGATACCCCATGTAAGACCAAAATGGCTGAAAAACTGTACCTTTTGGGACCTCACATACCTACATAGCACATATAAGGAAGCACTCCCCCAGGGAAAGGACCCACACCTGTAGCCTGTACTTCTCCTTGAGCACTGGGGGAGGAAGGGGGTACTCCCTTATATGGGATATATTGGTATGTATTGGGCCTTGTTTTTCTGGCCATTTTGGTTCAAAATGGTGCAGTGATAGGGTATGGTTTTTGTACTCTAGTCTTCAATTGGATATATTTTTATAAGACAAGGCTGTTGCCTAACAATATTTCAAGGAGCCCAGAAGGGCGAAAGCCAAAAAGTTAGCAGCCCAACAGGTAATGCTTTGGGAGCTGCTGCAAAAATTTAGGCGCCCAAAGGACTTCCTTGGGTGTCCCAGGCTGCTGGGCTCCTGTTAGGCAGCAGCCTTGTAAGAAGCTAAAAAAACCTAATAAAATCATATTTAAAACATTGGTATAAACTTGGGAACTAATTATAAGGTAGGTCTGAAACATTGCATCAATTCAAAGGTCAGACCTTAATAGGATATTGAAGTTGTGGTTCCATCATAAATACAGAAGGGAAGAGAAAATCACAGATTTTGATCTTGAAAGGGTGAGGTTTTTGAGAAGCAGCTGTATACCCCTACCCAACTTTTCTTGGAGTACCCCCTCCAGGTTTGAGCAGAGAATGCAGGAGTGGCTTTATTTTTGTCTACTTGAACCATGAATACTCAAGAATGAAACACATTGTGCTATAATATAAATATCAACAGCCTTCACTGAACAAAATGTTTAGTGTTATGTTTTTCTGCATGCTGACAACCAGGTTGTAGTAGCTGATCAGGATGGAGTGCTGACATGTTTTGGAATGAAAAAGAGTACCTCCCAGGTTAGTCCAACTATTAGGAGCCAAACTTCGTTTGATCCCTGTTCAAGTGTGGTTTGTAATCCCTTTTAATCATAAATGCAAAGTAATATTCTTCTTACCTTTTACAGATTTATGGCCATTAGTAATAAATTTTGGATTTTATATTTAACCTTGGCCCAGGTTTTGGATTTGGATGGAACTGTAAAGTTTATTTAAACACGATAAAAATTAAAGCTACAAGCTTGTACAGTTGTGTATAAATTTGAGTTTTTAGGCGAGGTGGTTTAGTATAGATCTGGGTGTCCCTCCCTCTTTGTCTGTGAGTGTTCCCATAGAGGACATCCACATTGACAAACTCACTCCAACTTTTCCTGTTGTGGTCCGGCTGGGTTTCAAATGACATGGAGACTGCACCTGTTTTAGGCTAAGATAACAAGGGACTTTTGGCTTACATTTCAAGTTGGTGTACTGGTTTCTTATTTAAACCTTAAGACTTTTTTGGAGCTAACAATGTTATCTCAAGTGTACCTCCCTTTGAGTCGTGCATTGGAGTACCCCTCTTGGAAAAGTATCCTAATTCACTCTTCCAACTGATGTCTAATGTGCATACTTTGCTACTTTTCAGGTCGCATTCAAGACACTTCCTGGTTCACCAGTCTCCAAGTTAATGCTTGGTGGACTAGACGGCCCTTCTCAGGAGAAAGTTTTTATAGCATCAGGAGCTGAAGTGCGTGGTTACACTAAGAAAGGAAAACAGTTTTTGGGATTTGACACTAATTTGACAGAGAGCATCCAGTCTATGTATGTTCCACTTCTTTTTCACATTTTATGTCAGTAGGTCTTTTGGTCAGAGTCCTTCCCTCAGCTGAAAATTCCAGTCTTCTTACTTTGGCTTTTGCTGAGGGGTGGGGGTACTCCCAGAAATTGGCTAAAAAGGTATATGTCACATGCACAGGATATGGTATGGTTTGTGATATCATTTTTGCCCTTGTTGGCATTGTGTGAACTCCTGATGTGGTCCTTAGGTAACCTTAATAATTTTTGTATCAGCTAAAAACTCCCATGCATAATTGCCCAGCACACACTGATCCGAAAATTTACAGGAGTATCCCTGGGAGCTTTTGAAATCCTCTCCCCCACATAATTTCCAAGATAGATATACATTAGACATTTGCTAGGCACTATATTAGGAAATTGACAGTACTGTGTTAAAATTTGATTATTGTGACTAAGGGCCTGTTTACATGGAGGTGGGGGACCCCAGGTAGGTGAGCTAACCCGCCTAGGTGGGGTAACCCACCTCTCCATATGGTACGGTTTGTGATATCATTTTTGTCCTTGTTGGCATTGTGTGAACTCCTGATGTGGTCCTTAGATAACCTTAATAATTTTTGTATCAGCTAAAAACTCCCATGCATAATTGCCCAGCACACACTCATCCGAAAATTTACAGGAGTATCCCTGGGAGCTTTTGAAATCCTCTCCCCCACATAATTTCCAAGATAGATATACATTAGCCATTTGCTAGGCACTATATTAGGAAATTGACAGTACTGTGTTAAAATTTGATTAATGTGACTAAGGGCCTGTTTACATGAAGGTGGGGGACCCCAGGTAGGTGAGCTAACCCGCCTAGGTGGGGTAACCCACCTCTCCATATAATCTCTCATTTTTATTTGATCATGTTTACATGATAGGTGGGGTAACCTGCCTAGGTGGGTTGCCTGGTCTGCCAGGTGGGGTAACCCTGTCAGGCGGAGTCGCATTTTGCCATGTAAACGACTCAA
>JAHPZR010047306.1:15000-40523 GCA_019787425.1 Platygyra sinensis | reverse complement strand
GTCAATCTTAGTTTGATTAAAGCTGGTTATCTTCACAGTGAAAAGGCCACGTCAATAAGGTCAACAATTAAATACAAGTTACACATCATAGGTCACAAGCAGATATTACATATGTCAACATTAACAAGAGTTCCTGGAAAACTTCCCTGATTGATATGTGGGGGAGTTTTCTATTTCTATAACATTAAACCTGTGAGATTCAATTTGCAACAAAGAGGTGCAAAACTTATCAAAATTTTCTTTCAATTATCAATTATATTACTGAGTGGTTACTTACAAAAATGCTAGTTAATTGGTTAATTATTATGTTGCCATACATTACTAAAGTAAAAGAAAAGAATTACTTAAAAACACACACTGTAGAAACCAAAATGCATTTGCAATGGACAGTTTCATGCTTTGTTACATTTTAAAAATTACCAATACTGTAACAATACAATAACCATTTTAAAAGTACAACACTATTTCCACTTATTGTACATGCAGTATCAATGATCATGCCAACATTACTTTATACTTTTAATAAAGAACTTGTTTAATTATACCTTGGTTTTCATCATCGTTCACCTCCCATTTCATTGTTCTCTGAACTGCCTTTTTCCATCGAGCGTAATGACGATCACGATCTATTTTGTACATAACAAGAGTTTGATTTCCACATTGAAAATGTAGCCTAACTAGTTAAAAGAAAAATGACACTGCATACTGCCAATGAAAGGTAAAGGTAAAGTCTGCACACGAACCAAGTGGCCCATCAGGCCGGAGCTTATCCCGGTTTCCTTAGCATGAAGCAACTGAGAGTATTTCTACTCCCCCCCTGGATGGGATGCTAGTCCATCACAGGGTTACCCCCCAGCATTAAATTTGCCGGTACCCATTTATACACCTGGGTGGAGAGGGGCACTGTGAGAGTAAAGTGTCTTGCCCAAGAACACAACACAATGTCCCCGGCCAGGGCACGAACCCGGACCACTCGATCCAGAGACGAGCGCACTAACCATGAGGCCACCCCGCCTCCCACCGCCAATGAAAGATGGGATGTTTATTTGCCTCAGATCTCACCAGCCTCATGAATGTGAAAAAATTGAATGCATCCTGCGGTTTTATGCTCAATGGATAGGATACAGATTAAGATCTTGACCAGGGGTACATGGATACAGTGGAACCCTGTCTTATGGCCACTCCATTAATATGGTCACCTCTTTATTATGGCCACACTATTCTGGCCTGAACAAAAGCTTGGTCGCTCATTTTCATGTTCAGTAGACTGTTCACAGTCCCCTATTTTTCCGTAAGATTGAAGATCTCAATCTTTGAGTTCGATGGGCTGCCACATTGGTCTCTTGATGCAAGCAAAACTGGGGAGAGTACAAAATACCTGTGGGTAGGGGTGGTGGACGGACTGGCGGGCAAAAAAAATAGGGAGACTCCCTATTTTTTCTGCCCCCTTCACTCCCATGTTTTTAACCACACCACCCCTACCCACAGGCATTTTGTATTTTTCCCAGTTTGGCTTGCATCAAGGGACCAAGATGGGGCCAGTCAGACTTAACGATCAACAGCTATGATCTCATGGAAAAATAGGGGACTGTGAACAGTCAACATATTCAGAGGGTAAATATGGTCACCCTGTAAACACCCATCGGTGACTCGATTAATGATGTTCCACTGTAGTTGTTTACATAATGGCACCTGGTACTAAGTGCAAACTTGGTAAACCACACAGATTTTTATCTATGCTTGAGAACAGACTTAATCACTTGAGGCCCCCCCCCCCCCTCCTACCCAGTGACACATACAAGTTGATCTTACCATGTGGATCAATAGCTGGTTCAAACACATCAGTATTTATTTGGGACTTGTCATCTGGATTAATTGTCCACACGTCCACTCCCTTGGCCATGCCTGCAGCCATTGCCGCACCCAGGGCTGTAGTCTCTGGCATTGTTGGGCGGACTAACATTTTTCAGAAACAAAACAGAAAATTCCCTTAGAAATACGACAACAGGGAATTATTCTAAGTTTAATCTCAAGTAACAGCTAGTATCTCATTCATAAGCAACCTCTACTTGCCTACAGAAATTCCCAGTATATCGGCTTGCAGTTGCATCAGTAAGTTGTTTACTGTCATTCCACCATCAACTTGAAGAGATGTTAACGGAATCCCACAATCCATGTTCATTGCATCCAAGAGCTTCAGATTCAAAAATAGAATCAGACATTGATATAATATTTTTTTTCTGGAAAGAGCACGATTATATGAAAAGGAATAGACTATTGTAACATTAAGCATGATTTGGTCCACTTAAGAGCTAGGTCCTATTAAGAGAAAATCGCAACATGCAACATGGCATTGAAACAGGGTCACGAAGGTCTGACAGCGAAATTGTGACGTGAGAAACCCAGGCAGGGAAATACCTCGCCCCCTTCTTCCCCCCCAAACAGGATCTCATGTTGCACTTGAGTTCTGCATGGCACTTACCTCTCTAGTCTGAAAACACACAGCTTCAAGTGTAGCCCTTGCTATGTGTGCTTTGTTTGTAAACTGAGTCAATCCTATGATAACCCTACACAACATAAACAGTAGAATCACAAGTGGAGAGACTATTTATATACTGTCACTACATCAGGAAGCAGAGGGTTGGTGGGTGGGTAAATCACTCTGACTAGGGATCCCTTTCTCAAAAGTTCTAGTGGTTACTAGTTCCAAAAAGCTGGGTTTATTGTGTCGACTTTAATGACAGCCGAGGTGGCCTCTGTAATAAGACTAGTGGTTTCTTCAGGTCTCCTTGCCATTATTGTAAATTGTATTACTCCTTCTCTTTTTATTTTAATAAGGCAAATAAATAAATAAATGATGATGATGATGATAATGATGATGACCATCTCTACATTCAAGATTCAATAAATACAAATATCATGAAATGAAACAGATGGACTGGTCTTTAGCTAAAACCTGTACTACTGTTCCCTAGATTTAGATCATAGAGTATGGCTTCATGTCTGAGATGTTCAAGGGACTTTTGAGAAAGGGGCCCAGGGACCTTGGGGTCCAGGGTCCCATTTACTAGGCATAGCTTTCAATGAATGTAATCAATATTCTAACTATAAACATCAATAACATATATGTTATTAAAAATAATCATACCCTCTAGCATCTGTTTGCCAGTATGGTGCATAAAGTCCAGAAAAAGCAGGAACAAAGTATACACCGGCTGTGCTATCTACACTGGCTGCCAAGGTTTCTGCATGGAAATGTTTTGAAAGTAATAAAAAACAGAGTTGTTTAGTTATTGTTAGGTTGCTTGACTGAGATCTTTTCAGGTTTGTGTCTTGCAAATGGGATCATCAAAATCTTGGTGGCAAAAAAAATGGTATTTCTAACAACTGAGCCTGCGAATTAGGTAGAAATAAATATTTTGTCGGTACGTGATACAACAAGACCTGGGCCTTAGGCCCGAGCGTCATGGGTAATGACGCAATGGTATATAAGAGGGAGTATAGCACGTGGTATCCATCAAGGCCTTCGGCACCAACCGTCGACCTTTGGCTGATGCCAAGTTTCTTTATAGTTTATTTATTTTGTTTGAATTGTAAAGCCTCGTAGGAGGGACTGCTAACTGCATAGAGTTTGGGCCATGGTTCCTACCAGATTTCCTGTCGTATTTTTCCCCAAAAGGGGTTTTTTGGCAGGTTTTTTCTGGTCTCCGTCTAACCGTAGTAGTATCTTTGTAAGCGGTTGCCCAGCTCTTTTTATCTCGTCTTGTTAGAGTCGAGATGTCAGTGCCCTATACCCTATATTGAGTGTGTAAGGTTTTGCTTTATACGAGGATTGTGTATGGATTGTATATGGTATTATGGATTGTATATGTGTACGCCTTGGGTTGGTTTCCGGCAGGCATCCCAAAATAAACTTATTTGGTTTACACTACTGTGTTATTTGTTGTGAAGTGGAGACAAAATACACAGTTCTTGGCAAGATCTTGGAGCAAAGGATGGTTCAAGTTTAAACATTAAAACACATGTTTCACTGGGCCAGCTTCCAATCTGTGACAACTTACGGAGTTGCTAAGGTCAGGAAATGGTCAGGTAAAAGATGCTGTTCAAGTTCAGAGAAAAGTTGGGGAATTTTATTTTAATTCAGGAAAAATTGACATTTTGAAGAAAAGTCAGGGAAAATTGAAATAATTTAACACAGCTGATTTAATACTATTGGAGGCTGGAAGAAACATTTGTTATCAGTGTGATCTTAATGATATTTTTCCTTAAAGAAGAGGGGAAGTTTTCTGGAAACTTATCTTTCTTAATGAACTAATAGAGAGGTTGGCTGTAAGTTCACACTAGAACTATTAGATCTGACATTTTGTACTTTTCGTGGTCAGGGAAATGCTATTTTTATCAGACACAAGTCAGGGAATTTTGAAAAGTGATATCTGTGGCAGCCATTACTTATGATAAAAATGTGTCACTTGATTGCTCCAAAGAGTCCAGTTCTATTAGCTAAGAACACAATGTATTTATGCCATCTTTAAATCTAGACTAATGGTAAATGATAACAAATTCAATTAACTATCAATGGACAATATGAGGTTCACTGAAAGCTGTATAGCTTTACGTGATCATGTCTATCTTACCGATCTCTGATGCCTTGCTGATAACATTGAGGTTATCTCTTAACCATTTAACGGCTGCTCCAGTGATAGCAACAGAACCCTGTAATGCAACATTTCAATGATTAAGTTGACACAATTGAAAAATTTCAGTCTGAAATATGATTGGTTGAGGATGGGAGCATTCTCAAATTAATAACAACAGTAAACCATTTAACAAGAACAAAAAAAGCTCTCATCAGGTTGGTGATTGGTTGGAACTAAATAGATGATCAAAAATTCATTTATTCACAAGAAAGGTTTTTGTTTGGTTTGATGCTTTGAACCAGTGACACATATAGCTGGCTGTATGAGACTCAGCACAGCTATGATTATCACTTTCCAAATTGTTAATACAGCTACAAGTGTTATTACAGTATGTCCCTCCTACATATACATGTAGGTGGTTGATCAGTCGCTTTTTAAGAGCACTCAGTGCCATTCATAAGCACAGCAAAACCTGTATTATGCAGACCCCTACAATCAAGTGGACAGCAGCTTCAGTCCATAAATTTTCTTCTCATATTTTTTGTAAAATAAGCCTGCATTCAGCAGAAACCTCTCAGAAGCGGATGTGGACACCATGCAATATTATGCCATTTTGTTGAACAACACCTGCAATATGCAGACAGTTCAACGGCTTTTAAAAGCTCAGCTCAGACTCCTTTAACATTGCCGAGCAATGTCTTCTTAAAGTTAAGTAGATTATTCTAGACTGATGCATTTACTGACTGGACATTATACTATGAGAAGTCTTCAATTTTACACTGTTTTACAAAAGGTTTAATTTAAACTATTATTGCACAACATACTAGAACCCAGTGGCACATCCAGACCTTGACGTAAGTAAGGGAAGGGGGAGTTGCTTGCCCTGCCGGCTTTTCTTCCTTCTGTGATTGTTTTTTTTTAACCAAAATAAGAGGTGGCCCAGGTTTCCTGGGGCCCTTCCCTAGATCTGCTATTGGAGCCTATACACTAGCAAGTGTCCTAAGGATGTACACTTAATACAGATTTTACTGTAAAACATTTTTGCAGTCACCTCTAATGCATAGACTGTAGGTTGGTCAGGTCCCATCTTATAAGCTACTGTTGTAAGCAGGCCATTCTGTGAGAGGACAACCTTTTCAGAAACAAGAAAACAAGGTCAGAGCACAGTTCTAATAATATTACAATCTTTTTTTTTCTGGTTGGCCAAAAGTGTAATGTGAATTTTTGATGAATTTTTGTGATGGTCATCCAGCTGCATAATCATTCAATAATCATGTCAACGACACTCAAGGTCAAGGGTATTCATGTTGTATATGACCACAGCAAATGATTTCTCAGGGTACTAATGTCAAGTTTGTGTGCTCCATGTTGCCTGCTGTGAGTGAAGAAAAAACATGACTTCCGTATTTCTGTTTTCGTTCAACCCATAATATAAAAATTAATCGATTTGAAGTTTTTGTAAAATCCAGTGTAAACAAGGGTTATCAATACTTACCTTGACCTTGATTATTCTGGATACCACTAAAACCTCATACAATAATATTTTTTTATAGTGTGCAGTTCATAAAATATCCATACCCACCCTTCCCCCAAGAAAAGTTATTGGAAACTCCAAGGAGGGGTGGGGTTTCAAAGGCCTTAAAGTACAAAGCTAAAGTGAAGAAAAAACAAGAAACTCTGTAGGAAGGCTCAAACAGATATTTTCTGGAACAGCACAATATTATTAATACTTTATAGATCATACCTCATTCCCTGTATTGTACAACAGAAAACACCCAGTACCATATCTGCATGTTGAACACATCAAAATACAATTTTACATTTAATGTTTAACTGCAAAGTATTAACAGAATATAATCTTGATCATAGAGTAAAAACATGGCAAAAATTTAATATTTAGCTCTTATTAACTGAGCAGGAGGTCTGTATGGGAGAATCTTGACCGAGGTCGTAAGTACAGACCGAACGCAGTGAGGTCTGTACACACGACCGATGTCAAGATTCTTCCATACAGACCGACTTAGCTCGGTTAATAAGATGTTTATTATATGGCAAAGACAAGTACAATTTACGTAATTCGTTTAATGTAACTGGTTTGTACTGACGTTTTGCTTGCGAACGGCAATGAGCCGAATTTAATTCTTCCAAAGTTTGCTCATCCTCTTTAGTTTTTTTTTTTCGTCATCAGCTTTTTGCAATTTACAGAAATAAATATCGTCAGATGTAAACAGTCAATGATTTTGCTTCTTAGTGTGCAACTTTTTCACTTCAAAACATTATCCTCTAGATGCCGGTCTAGATGGGAAAATCTAGACCGCGGTCAATATCCAATTCAGCCAATCAAATTCGTAAATTTGGTAGTTCCCAGTCCTTGTGAGACACAGCCATATAATAAAAAGAAATATTAAAATTAAATGTAACTCAAGATTTTGATGCTCCAAGCACCATTATCTAGAGTGGAAAAAAGTTGATGTCAAAGACCTTTGCTTAACAAGTTGAGTTTTGAAAATCATTAGCTGGGAAAATTTGAGAGAACAACAGAGCAACACTTGGTGCCACATGCTACTACATGTATGACATAGCCCTTTTAATTTTATCTGGCATTCTTGTTAAACAATATCAGGAAGATACATGTTTCAATCTGTTGAAGAAAAAACTGCATTTATTCAGAGGGATTACAACCGGCTGGACCCGAGGGATAAAACACATTCTGTAATTATTATCATTACATGTAATGCTCAGTGGGTTGTGACCATCTGGGCAATCACTTTCAACTCTCCTACAGGAAAAAAAAATATTAAAATTTCTAAAAAATGATGTCACTACTAATACTGTACTTACGTGTTTTTAGCATCTCCCTGGTTTAAAGCACAGCTGTCCCACCAAGGGCTGCTTGCTGGTCACCAAGACACTATAACCAACCAGTTGTGCTGTTTTAGTTTTGACATCAGCTTAAAAAATCTCTTAATTTGTCATTTTATCACATTTTCTTTATTTTCTTCAGCAGAATTTGGAATAGGGAGCTTAACCCTTTCACTCCCAAGAGTGACTTAATAGATTTTACTCTGTCTAACGCCAGACGATTTTACTCGTCAAAGGGAGACCCCTTGGGAGTGAAAGGGTTAAGCAAATCACGACGACGGCAACGAGAACATTGCTAAACAAAGGTTTAATGAGCAAAACAATAGCTGTGTATGTGCGTTATAACTCTTTGTACATTTCATTGCCATCCTCTGCAAAACAATGTGAAATGACCAAGTTCTGCATCGTCTATGGAACGTGGAAGAATTGACAGCTAATTTTTCGTATGTCCTTTGTTTGGAATTGAATGCTGTCGTTGCATATTTAGATTAAGCATGTTTTTTACAGCCATTGGTGAAATATAAATTCATTCTTAACTACACGTTGTCCTCAGCATCGTCATCGTCATTGCTTAAGCTCCCTAATAAGTTTTGAGGAGCCCCTTGTAGTAGTGGTCTGATTCTCAAACTGACCGTGTAACAATTTGCTTTTTTTTTGTACACTGATCAAGACCTGATCCCCTAGTTAACTATTAAATTGTCAAAAGCTTACTGTAATATTCTCATCAGCCATCTACAGAACAAAAGGTTAAAATCATAAGGAGAAATTACTTCTTCATCTTTCTTCAGTACTACATATTAACTAATGTTACATACCCCTGATATTGGCACTCCAAGGAGAGGACCCTCCACCTGAAAATTAATACAAAGAAATTAAAAAGGTAAGCTGATCGTCAGTGCTCAGGACTTATGGTAAGGAATGATGGCATTTTTGTTGGGATCAGACGCCATTCCATATAAGAGATATCATATCTTAACCACTACAATATCAAAAGTCATAATGGTTTTAATTATTCCAGATCTTTGGAGCTGTAGTGAGGCATGTCAGAGAAAAAAACTTAGTGATACAATAACTTTCAACATGTTTCCTTTGAGGAACACTTTTCTTGAATGGACACTAGAGTAAGATTTTTTATGGAAATGTTGGTTTTGGCTTATCACCAATATTTTTCCAAAGTTTGCTGTCCATTTTCACATCTTATAATTTAAGGTTCTTGGCTTATGGACAAGCTTGGCTTACAGGTAAACTAGTGTAGCCAGGGCTATGAAAGTGCTGCAGAAATTGGGATGTTGTTTGCAAATTGAAGTGGGGATTGTATAGAGCTTGTAGAAATGGTTGTCATTGAGTTATTTTGTTTGGTTAGATCCCTGAAATTGTTGAATAAGTTTACAGATATGGATGAACACTTATCGCGTAAATCGTACCGAACTAGGAACCAACCAGAGCAGAATCCCGTGCTTATCTTGTTGATGGAAGGAACTAGTGTTCCTACATGTTTCAAGACGGAAAGCACGAACTAGTTTTCTATGTTCCATGCGACACGTAGTACAGATATTTGCATGGATACTTTAACAACAAAGGCCAGTTTATTACCTTGACTGAGGGTTTATTGCGAGCTCACACAGGGAAAGAAGGACACGTCACTGCTGTGCAATCAACTGAATCTAACTTTAATTGCTTGAATCAAGCTTCTTATATACACCATTGTAGCTAACTTACACGTGTTACAAAATACAGAGGGTAATAATAGTTTCCTTTGGCATAAACAACTTAATTACGACAAGGCTGCAATTTTACAGATATGGGTGAACACTTATGTAGGCTGTGTTTTCACTAGGCCGATTAACTAACTGAACATTCTTCCTAGGTGTTTGTTTACAGACTGACATTAGCTAGTTAACCATGACATCTGTTTTTTACTGGGAAATTTTAAGCCACTAATGCAAATCTGCGCAAACTTTCAAAAATAGCGGAGAGGAAGCGCTTTCAATGAGATCAGTACTACTGATTCTCGCTATATTTTTGTGAAAGAGAAGGAGTTTTCCTCAGAGGATGCGATTTATGTCTCACTTTCGCTTCTCAGGACTGAGTTTGTCAAGCTAGGGTGACGCATGTGGCCATTAGGAAACTGCTTGGTAATGGAAAGAACTGCCTGGGCTGCCCGTAAATGCAAGAATTCGAATTTCTACATGGCCGACGCTGGTGCACCAGCGTCGGCCATGTAGAATCAATTCTTGCATTACGGGCAGCCAGCAGTTCTTCCATACCAAGCAGTTCCTATGCCACATGCGTCACCCTAGCTTGACAAACTCAGTCCTGAGAAGCGAAAGTGAGACATAAATCGCATCCTCTGAGGAAAACTCCTTCTCTTTCACAAAAATATAGCGAGAATCAGTAGTACTGATCTCATTGAAAGCGCTTCCTCTCCGCTATTTTTGAAAGTTAGCGCAGATTTGCATTAGTGGCTTAAAATTTCCCAGTAAAAAACAGATGTCATGGTTAACTAGCTAATGTCAGTCTGTAAACAAACACCTAGGAAGAATGTTCAGTTAGTTAATCGGCCTAGTGAAAACACAGCCTACATAAGTGTTCACCCATATCTGTAAAATTGCAGCCTTGTCGTAATTAAGTTGTTTATGGCCAAAGGAAACTATTATTACCCTCTGTATTTTGTAACACGTGTAAGTTAGCTACAATGGTGTATATAAGAAGCTTGATTCAAGCAATAAAGTTAGATTCAGTTGATTGCACAGCAGTGACGTGTCCTTCTTTCCCTGTGTGAGCTCGCAATAAACCCTCAGTCAAGGTAATAAACTGGCCTTTGTTGTTAAAGTATCCATGCAAATATCTGTACTACGTGTCGCATGGAACATAGAAAACTAGTTCGTGCTTTCCGTCTTGAAACATGTAGGAACACTAGTTCCTTCCATCAACAAGATAAGCACGGGATTCTGCTCTGGTTGGTTCCTAGTTCGGTACGATTTACGCGATAAGTGTTCATCCATATCTGTAAACTTATTCAACAATTTCAGGGATCTAACCAAACAAAATAACTCAATGACAACCATTTCTACAAGCTCTATACAATCCCCACTTCAATTTGCAAACAACATCCCAATTTCTGCAGCACTTTCATAGCCCTGGCTACACTAGTTTACCTGTAAGCCAAGCTTGTCCATAAGCCAAGAACCTTAAATTATAAGATGTGAAAATGGACAGCAACTTTGGAAAAATATTGGTGATAAGCCAAAACCAACATTTCCATAAAAAATCTTACTCTAGTGTCCATTCAAGAAAAGTGTTCCTCAAAGGAAACATGTTGAAAGTTATTGTATCACTAAGTTTTTTTCTCTGACATGCCTCACTACAGCTCCAAAGATCTGGAATAATTAAAACCATTATGACTTTTGATATTGTAGTGGTTAAGATATGATATCTCTTATATGGAATGGCGTCTGATCCCAACAAAAATGCCATCATTCCTTACCATAAGTCTGAGCACTGACGATCAGCTTACCTTTTAATTTCTTTGTATTAATTTTCAGGTGGAGGGTCCTCTCCTTGGAGTGCCAATATCAGGGGTATGTAACATTAGTTAATATGTAGTACTGAAGAAAGATGAAGAAGTAATTTCTCCTTATGATTTTAACCTTTTGTTCTGTAGATGGCTGATGAGAATATTACAGTAAGCTTTTGACAATTTAATAGTTAACTAGGGGATCAGGTCTTGATCAGTGTACAAAAAAAAAGCAAATTGTTACACGGTCAGTTTGAGAATCAGACCACTACTACAAGGGGCTCCTCAAAACTTATTAGGGAGCTTAAGCAATGACGATGACGATGCTGAGGACAACGTGTAGTTAAGAATGAATTTATATTTCACCAATGGCTGTAAAAAACATGCTTAATACTAAATATGCAACGACAGCATTCAATTCCAAACAAAGGACATACGAAAAATTAGCTGTCAATTCTTCCACGTTCCATAGACGATGCAGAACTTGGTCATTTCACATTGTTTTGCAGAGGATGGCAATGAAATGTACAAAGAGTTATAACGCACATACACAGCTATTGTTTTGCTCATTAAACCTTTGTTTAGCAATGTTCTCGTTGCCGTCGTCGTGATTTGCTTAACCCTTTCACTCCCAAGGGGTCTCCCTTTGACGAGTAAAATCGTCTGGCGTTAGACAGAGTAAAATCTATTAAGTCACTCTTGGGATGTGAAAGGGGGTTAAGCTCCCTATTCCAAATTCTGCTGAAGAAAATAAAGAAAATGTGATAAAATGACAAATTAAGAGATTTTTTAAGCTGATGTCAAAACTAAAACAGCACAACTGGTTGGTTATAGTGTCTTGGTGACCAGCAAGCAGCCTTGGTGGGACAGCTGTGCTTTAAACCAGGGAGATGCTAAAAACACGTAAGTACAGTATTAGTAGTGACATCATTTTTTAGAAATTTTAATATTTTTTTTTCCTGTAGGAGAGTTGAAAGTGATTGCCCAGATGGTCACAACCCACTGAGCATTACATGTAATGATAATAATTACAGAATGTGTTTTATCCCTCGGGTCCAGCCGGTTGTAATCCCTCTGAATAAATGCAGTTTTTTCTTCAACAGATTGAAACATGTATCTTCCTGATATTGTTTAACAAGAATGCCAGATAAAATTAAAAGGGCTATGTCATACATGTAGTAGCATGTGGCACCAAGTGTTGCTCTGTTGTTCTCTCAAATTTTCCCAGCTAATGATTTTCAAAACTCAACTTGTTAAGCAAAGGTCTTTGACATCAACTTTTTTCCACTCTAGATAATGGTGCTTGGAGCATCAAAATCTTGAGTTACATTTAATTTTAATATTTCTTTTTATTATATGGCTGTGTCTCACAAGGACTGGGAACTACCAAATTTACGAATTTGATTGGCTGAATTGGATATTGACCGCGGTCTAGATTTTCCCATCTAGACCGGCATCTAGAGGATAATGTTTTGAAGTGAAAAAGTTGCACACTAAGAAGCAAAATCATTGACTGTTTACATCTGACGATATTTATTTCTGTAAATTGCAAAAAGCTGATGACGAAAAAAAAAACTAAAGAGGATGAGCAAACTTTGGAAGAATTAAATTCGGCTCATTGCCGTTCGCAAGCAAAACGTCAGTACAAACCAGTTACATTAAACGAATTACGTAAATTGTACTTGTCTTTGCCATATAATAAACATCTTATTAACCGAGCTAAGTCGGTCTGTATGGAAGAATCTTGACATCGGTCGTGTGTACAGACCTCACTGCGTTCGGTCTGTACTTACGACCTCGGTCAAGATTCTCCCATACAGACCTCCTGCTCAGTTAATAAGAGCTAAATATTAAATTTTTGCCATGTTTTTACTCTATGATCAAGATTATATTCTGTTAATACTTTGCAGTTAAACATTAAATGTAAAATTGTATTTTGATGTGTTCAACATGCAGATATGGTACTGGGTGTTTTCTGTTGTACAATACAGGGAATGAGGTATGATCTATAAAGTATTAATAATATTGTGCTGTTCCAGAAAATATCTGTTTGAGCCTTCCTACAGAGTTTCTTGTTTTTTCTTCACTTTAGCTTTGTACTTTAAGGCCTTTGAAACCCCACCCCTCCTTGGAGTTTCCAATAACTTTTCTTGGGGGAAGGGTGGGTATGGATATTTTATGAACTGCACACTATAAAAAAATATTATTGTATGAGGTTTTAGTGGTATCCAGAATAATCAAGGTCAAGGTAAGTATTGATAACCCTTGTTTACACTGGATTTTACAAAAACTTCAAATCGATTAATTTTTATATTATGGGTTGAACGAAAACAGAAATACGGAAGTCATGTTTTTTCTTCACTCACAGCAGGCAACATGGAGCACACAAACTTGACATTAGTACCCTGAGAAATCATTTGCTGTGGTCATATACAACATGAATACCCTTGACCTTGAGTGTCGTTGACATGATTATTGAATGATTATGCAGCTGGATGACCATCACAAAAATTCATCAAAAATTCACATTACACTTTTGGCCAACCAGAAAAAAAAAGATTGTAATATTATTAGAACTGTGCTCTGACCTTGTTTTCTTGTTTCTGAAAAGGTTGTCCTCTCACAGAATGGCCTGCTTACAACAGTAGCTTATAAGATGGGACCTGACCAACCTACAGTCTATGCATTAGAGGTGACTGCAAAAATGTTTTACAGTAAAATCTGTATTAAGTGTACATCCTTAGGACACTTGCTAGTGTATAGGCTCCAATAGCAGATCTAGGGAAGGGCCCCAGGAAACCTGGGCCACCTCTTATTTTGGTTAAAAAAAAACAATCACAGAAGGAAGAAAAGCCGGCAGGGCAAGCAACTCCCCCTTCCCTTACTTACGTCAAGGTCTGGATGTGCCACTGGGTTCTAGTATGTTGTGCAATAATAGTTTAAATTAAACCTTTTGTAAAACAGTGTAAAATTGAAGACTTCTCATAGTATAATGTCCAGTCAGTAAATGCATCAGTCTAGAATAATCTACTTAACTTTAAGAAGACATTGCTCGGCAATGTTAAAGGAGTCTGAGCTGAGCTTTTAAAAGCCGTTGAACTGTCTGCATATTGCAGGTGTTGTTCAACAAAATGGCATAATATTGCATGGTGTCCACATCCGCTTCTGAGAGGTTTCTGCTGAATGCAGGCTTATTTTACAAAAAATATGAGAAGAAAATTTATGGACTGAAGCTGCTGTCCACTTGATTGTAGGGGTCTGCATAATACAGGTTTTGCTGTGCTTATGAATGGCACTGAGTGCTCTTAAAAAGCGACTGATCAACCACCTACATGTATATGTAGGAGGGACATACTGTAATAACACTTGTAGCTGTATTAACAATTTGGAAAGTGATAATCATAGCTGTGCTGAGTCTCATACAGCCAGCTATATGTGTCACTGGTTCAAAGCATCAAACCAAACAAAAACCTTTCTTGTGAATAAATGAATTTTTGATCATCTATTTAGTTCCAACCAATCACCAACCTGATGAGAGCTTTTTTTGTTCTTGTTAAATGGTTTACTGTTGTTATTAATTTGAGAATGCTCCCATCCTCAACCAATCATATTTCAGACTGAAATTTTTCAATTGTGTCAACTTAATCATTGAAATGTTGCATTACAGGGTTCTGTTGCTATCACTGGAGCAGCCGTTAAATGGTTAAGAGATAACCTCAATGTTATCAGCAAGGCATCAGAGATCGGTAAGATAGACATGATCACGTAAAGCTATACAGCTTTCAGTGAACCTCATATTGTCCATTGATAGTTAATTGAATTTGTTATCATTTACCATTAGTCTAGATTTAAAGATGGCATAAATACATTGTGTTCTTAGCTAATAGAACTGGACTCTTTGGAGCAATCAAGTGACACATTTTTATCATAAGTAATGGCTGCCACAGATATCACTTTTCAAAATTCCCTGACTTGTGTCTGATAAAAATAGCATTTCCCTGACCACGAAAAGTACAAAATGTCAGATCTAATAGTTCTAGTGTGAACTTACAGCCAACCTCTCTATTAGTTCATTAAGAAAGATAAGTTTCCAGAAAACTTCCCCTCTTCTTTAAGGAAAAATATCATTAAGATCACACTGATAACAAATGTTTCTTCCAGCCTCCAATAGTATTAAATCAGCTGTGTTAAATTATTTCAATTTTCCCTGACTTTTCTTCAAAATGTCAATTTTTCCTGAATTAAAATAAAATTCCCCAACTTTTCTCTGAACTTGAACAGCATCTTTTACCTGACCATTTCCTGACCTTAGCAACTCCGTAAGTTGTCACAGATTGGAAGCTGGCCCAGTGAAACATGTGTTTTAATGTTTAAACTTGAACCATCCTTTGCTCCAAGATCTTGCCAAGAACTGTGTATTTTGTCTCCACTTCACAACAAATAACACAGTAGTGTAAACCAAATAAGTTTATTTTGGGATGCCTGCCGGAAACCAACCCAAGGCGTACACATATACAATCCATAATACCATATACAATCCATACACAATCCTCGTATAAAGCAAAACCTTACACACTCAATATAGGGTATAGGGCACTGACATCTCGACTCTAACAAGACGAGATAAAAAGAGCTGGGCAACCGCTTACAAAGATACTACTACGGTTAGACGGAGACCAGAAAAAACCTGCCAAAAAACCCCTTTTGGGGAAAAATACGACAGGAAATCTGGTAGGAACCATGGCCCAAACTCTATGCAGTTAGCAGCCCCTCCTACGAGGCTTTACAATTCAAACAAAATAAATAAACTATAAAGAAACTTGGCATCAGCCAAAGGTCGACGGTTGGTGCCGAAGGCCTAGATGGATACCACGTGCTATACTCCCTCTTATATACCATTGCGTCATTACCCATGACGCTCGGGCCTAAGGCCCAGGTCTTGTTGTATCACGTACCGACAAAATATTTATTTCTACCTAATTCGCAGGCTCAGTTGTTAGAAATACCATTTTTTTTGCCACCAAGATTTTGATGATCCCATTTGCAAGACACAAACCTGAAAAGATCTCAGTCAAGCAACCTAACAATAACTAAACAACTCTGTTTTTTATTACTTTCAAAACATTTCCATGCAGAAACCTTGGCAGCCAGTGTAGATAGCACAGCCGGTGTATACTTCGTTCCTGCTTTTTCTGGACTTTATGCACCATACTGGCAAACAGATGCTAGAGGGTATGATTATTTTTAATAACATATATGTTATTGATGTTTATAGTTAGAATATTGATTACATTCATTGAAAGCTATGCCTAGTAAATGGGACCCTGGACCCCAAGGTCCCTGGGCCCCTTTCTCAAAAGTCCCTTGAACATCTCAGACATGAAGCCATACTCTATGATCTAAATCTAGGGAACAGTAGTACAGGTTTTAGCTAAAGACCAGTCCATCTGTTTCATTTCATGATATTTGTATTTATTGAATCTTGAATGTAGAGATGGTCATCATCATTATCATCATCATCATCATTTATTTATTTATTTGCCTTATTAAAATAAAAAGAGAAGGAGTAATACAATTTACAATAATGGCAAGGAGACCTGAAGAAACCACTAGTCTTATTACAGAGGCCACCTCGGCTGTCATTAAAGTCGACACAATAAACCCAGCTTTTTGGAACTAGTAACCACTAGAACTTTTGAGAAAGGGATCCCTAGTCAGAGTGATTTACCCACCCACCAACCCTCTGCTTCCTGATGTAGTGACAGTATATAAATAGTCTCTCCACTTGTGATTCTACTGTTTATGTTGTGTAGGGTTATCATAGGATTGACTCAGTTTACAAACAAAGCACACATAGCAAGGGCTACACTTGAAGCTGTGTGTTTTCAGACTAGAGAGGTAAGTGCCATGCAGAACTCAAGTGCAACATGAGATCCTGTTTGGGGGGGAAGAAGGGGGCGAGGTATTTCCCTGCCTGGGTTTCTCACGTCACAATTTCGCTGTCAGACCTTCGTGACCCTGTTTCAATGCCATGTTGCATGTTGCGATTTTCTCTTAATAGGACCTAGCTCTTAAGTGGACCAAATCATGCTTAATGTTACAATAGTCTATTCCTTTTCATATAATCGTGCTCTTTCCAGAAAAAAAATATTATATCAATGTCTGATTCTATTTTTGAATCTGAAGCTCTTGGATGCAATGAACATGGATTGTGGGATTCCGTTAACATCTCTTCAAGTTGATGGTGGAATGACAGTAAACAACTTACTGATGCAACTGCAAGCCGATATACTGGGAATTTCTGTAGGCAAGTAGAGGTTGCTTATGAATGAGATACTAGCTGTTACTTGAGATTAAACTTAGAATAATTCCCTGTTGTCGTATTTCTAAGGGAATTTTCTGTTTTGTTTCTGAAAAATGTTAGTCCGCCCAACAATGCCAGAGACTACAGCCCTGGGTGCGGCAATGGCTGCAGGCATGGCCAAGGGAGTGGACGTGTGGACAATTAATCCAGATGACAAGTCCCAAATAAATACTGATGTGTTTGAACCAGCTATTGATCCACATGGTAAGATCAACTTGTATGTGTCACTGGGTAGGAGGGGGGGGGGGGGCCTCAAGTGATTAAGTCTGTTCTCAAGCATAGATAAAAATCTGTGTGGTTTACCAAGTTTGCACTTAGTACCAGGTGCCATTATGTAAACAACTACAGTGGAACATCATTAATCGAGTCACCGATGGGTGTTTACAGGGTGACCATATTTACCCTCTGAATATGTTGACTGTTCACAGTCCCCTATTTTTCCATGAGATCATAGCTGTTGATCGTTAAGTCTGACTGGCCCCATCTTGGTCCCTTGATGCAAGCCAAACTGGGAAAAATACAAAATGCCTGTGGGTAGGGGTGGTGTGGTTAAAAACATGGGAGTGAAGGGGGCAGAAAAAATAGGGAGTCTCCCTATTTTTTTTGCCCGCCAGTCCGTCCACCACCCCTACCCACAGGTATTTTGTACTCTCCCCAGTTTTGCTTGCATCAAGAGACCAATGTGGCAGCCCATCGAACTCAAAGATTGAGATCTTCAATCTTACGGAAAAATAGGGGACTGTGAACAGTCTACTGAACATGAAAATGAGCGACCAAGCTTTTGTTCAGGCCAGAATAGTGTGGCCATAATAAAGAGGTGACCATATTAATGGAGTGGCCATAAGACAGGGTTCCACTGTATCCATGTACCCCTGGTCAAGATCTTAATCTGTATCCTATCCATTGAGCATAAAACCGCAGGATGCATTCAATTTTTTCACATTCATGAGGCTGGTGAGATCTGAGGCAAATAAACATCCCATCTTTCATTGGCGGTGGGAGGCGGGGTGGCCTCATGGTTAGTGCGCTCGTCTCTGGATCGAGTGGTCCGGGTTCGTGCCCTGGCCGGGGACATTGTGTTGTGTTCTTGGGCAAGACACTTTACTCTCACAGTGCCCCTCTCCACCCAGGTGTATAAATGGGTACCGGCAAATTTAATGCTGGGGGGTAACCCTGTGATGGACTAGCATCCCATCCAGGGGGGGAGTAGAAATACTCTCAGTTGCTTCATGCTAAGGAAACCGGGATAAGCTCCGGCCTGATGGGCCACTTGGTTCGTGTGCAGACTTTACCTTTACCTTTCATTGGCAGTATGCAGTGTCATTTTTCTTTTAACTAGTTAGGCTACATTTTCAATGTGGAAATCAAACTCTTGTTATGTACAAAATAGATCGTGATCGTCATTACGCTCGATGGAAAAAGGCAGTTCAGAGAACAATGAAATGGGAGGTGAACGATGATGAAAACCAAGGTATAATTAAACAAGTTCTTTATTAAAAGTATAAAGTAATGTTGGCATGATCATTGATACTGCATGTACAATAAGTGGAAATAGTGTTGTACTTTTAAAATGGTTATTGTATTGTTACAGTATTGGTAATTTTTAAAATGTAACAAAGCATGAAACTGTCCATTGCAAATGCATTTTGGTTTCTACAGTGTGTGTTTTTAAGTAATTCTTTTCTTTTACTTTAGTAATGTATGGCAACATAATAATTAACCAATTAACTAGCATTTTTGTAAGTAACCACTCAGTAATATAATTGATAATTGAAAGAAAATTTTGATAAGTTTTGCACCTCTTTGTTGCAAATTGAATCTCACAGGTTTAATGTTATAGAAATAGAAAACTCCCCCACATATCAATCAGGGAAGTTTTCCAGGAACTCTTGTTAATGTTGACATATGTATATCTGCTTGTGACTATGATGTGTAACTTGTATTTAATTGTTGACCTTATTGACGTGGCCTTTTCACTGTGAAGATAACCAGCTTTAATCAAACTAAGATTGACTTGTGACAATTACATGTTGAGCTGCCTCATCCTCATCTGATAATCAGATGCTGATTGCAATTGCTATCTAACAGTAACATAACAGCATAATTACTTGAATTCACCCATTAAGCATCTCATAGGAATTGTGCAGGTGCATGAAAACCAAGAGACATTATTAAATTTTTATTTTGCTCATTGCAATGATCATACTATACTCATGCTAGTCATACACACTTTCTGTTTTATTGTTTCAAATTTTTCACACCACACTTCGTATTGTTTTAGGTTGAACATACAAAAGGTGTTCACCCCAGAGAAGTTTATCTGGAGGTCAGATTGGCTTGACTTTTTTTCCATATTTGTTTTGTTGCTTCCCAAGTGTCTTTTAGTTTATTAGATTTATTTTTGTTTCTGTGTTATATGTCAGATCATAAAGTAATATTATTGAGCTGCTATGTGCACTCTCATTGGTTGATAGGTGTGTTTAGATGAGAGTAGTAAATTTCAGTTTAGATGTTAAGTCAAGGAACATAGGAGTCACAGTTAGTGTTAAGGTAAAAGCAGTTTTATGTTTGTTTTTAATTTAAAACAAAAAGACAGAGCAGGGTGTAAAGAAAACCAGTTTTTCAAGCTTGCAGTTCAGACAAGCTGTAGCTATGATGTAGTTGTTGGAATGTCATTGTCATTAGACCGAAAAAGTTCATCTCTTACAGTACTCTGGTAATTTGAATTTTCTCAAACATTTTTCCAATAAACTTCACTTTCCAATCAGGCAACTGAAAAGACAGTTTTCTAGCCCAACTGGAAAATCTACTAGCCCCAGGCTATCAGATATGAATTTTGTTTTCTGTACATTATAGAGCAGTTTGTTTTTGTTTGAAAACAAAATCTAAACTTACATGTATATCATACAGTGATGTAGTTCAGTACTTTTTGAAGAATGTAATTTTTCCCCAAACCTGATAAGGTGGCTACAAATTCTGAATAGAAAGGCTGTAGTCAACAAACCAAACAATGCTTAGATGCCAGGTTTCAAGAGTTGGGTGCAAGCCACCTATTATTTACTTTAATTAAGATTTATTTTTATTTTAGTTCAAGTGAACATAAAGTGGTTAAACCCTGATCTCCATAGTTAGTAATAATTGCCATGCAGTGCTGAAAAACAGTCAAATACCCTTTCTTTGTGAACTTTTAGGGATGACAAATCAAAATCTGGGAAATACCTTCATTGTGTAGGGCAAAAGAGATGTTTTGACAACCAGTAATTGACACAAGCTACTTTAAAGACTATTCTGAATTGATTCCCAAGGTCTCTTAACAGTGGTTGAACTCAGTGTGATCTTGTACACAATAGTCTACCGTGTTTTGCATTTGAGATCATTCTTGCTCTGCAATATATTGTTATTTAGGATTTTGTTCAATAAGCTCTCTCATCTTGTGGTTTATTTTTTCAAAGAAAAAAACTAAAAGTGTCTCTATTGTTTATCTTCAAATGCTCATAATTTGTGACATTTTTTTCTAAAAATATTTATACCCTTAATACCATGAAAAATTTCGGGGGTTTGAAGCCTCCTTGCCCACCACACCCATTGTAGCTTTTGACATCCCCATGTCCACCGTTAACTCTCTTGGAATTTCCAAAAACCTGGAACTAATGACTCGGCCATGAACAATCTATCGGCAAATATCCTCAGACCAAGATATCGGACATCTTGAACAAAACTGTTAGATAATTGCATTACAAATTAACAAGGAAAGCCTTTTGACCTTTGCACAGAAATCATTGTAAGTTGGACAAACCATTTCTCAGTGCACCCAAATAATAATGTATCTATCCTGTGCACGTATTGTGCACCTATTACGCATGACATTTATTTAAGCATCATAGATAAGCAATGCGTGCAGATTGTAGACATGATTACCTGCAGACTTCATTGATTAAGACACCACCTCCATCAGGATTGAAGTCCATATTTATTTAAAGTTAGCAACTATCTAATTTTAACTGAGTTTCTATCTTTTTTAATATTTTTTTTTTCTAATTTTAAGTTTGAAGTTATCAGTCGTCCATTTCTTTGAGAACTATTTAATGCAAGACCTTAGTTATATAAACTGTTATTATACTAAAGGCAGCACAAATCTTTTTATCAATAAAATTAGGTCAGAAGTTGCAAAACGTGTGTTTTTGTCACAAGTGTGCAATTATTTTTGTTTGTAGTAGTACTTGATATGGTATTGACAAATCAAGATTTTTATTTCTAGGCCAGTGAACTGACTCTGTTGTCGGAAATAAAATAACAAGATTTTTTCTTCTTCTCTTTCAGATTTACCGAAGTCTTCATCTGGCATTTTAGGACCTGCATTATTTATATTTGGCAGTGTAGCCATAGGCTTAATTGCAGCAAAAATGAGATAGCAGAGACAAGAAATGAAGCAATGAATGATTTAATGTTAAATTATTATGAAAATTATTTCTATCGAGAAATACATCTATCAGAGTTTAGACACAAAGTGATTTAATTACGCGTGTGGTATATTTTTGGTTGATTGCATACTGTATGTTCAAGCTGGGCCTCAGATAAACACAAACAGTATTCTGAGTTTTGTGATTTAAAATTAACTCCTGTTAGGATAAGAACAGACATAACATGACTGAGGTGGAAATCAATTTCTTTTTGTCCAAATTTGTGTCAGCCATATTTGGAGACTTATTTTTCTACACCTGGAAATTGAATTTAACCTGCCCTTTTCAACGTCAAACTTTAGTGTAATGACCAGTAATATTAATGTGTAGGGTGTTTGCAAGGTCAAACCTTTTTTAATCTGTGTATGAAAACACTTATGTGTAACCATTCAAATAAAAGCTATTGAGTAGTATTTTTCATGAGTATTGAGCACTATTGAGTAGTCTTTTCATGTCAAACAATGTACCATGTATCAGTCCATATTTTGTAAAATTATACAGTTTATTATTTTGTGTTTTTAGACTAAAACTTAGCTAAACTCTATCTTGGGATTAAAAAGGTTGAATAGATTACGTAATTGTTTTAAGGTGGTGTCTATTTCCCCTCATAATTCACCAAATTGTATTTATTTTATCTTTTCCATTTCTGTGTCCCAGAGGTTCAGTCATCAGTTCTGGCTCCACGGCTCTGGTTTAATAAGAGTGTTATCCCTAGTGTGGCAAAGTCCTTCGTCTCTTGGGGTATTATGTTTTTAAAGCTTCTATGTAAAAAGTACTTTTAGAAGAAAATCGCTAATCAACAGCATAACAAGGAGAATGACCAGGCGACATTTGGGCAATATTTAACAACTATTCACCTCAGTGTCGGTGGCTAGCGGTGGATATTTACCTCGCCGCTTCGCGGCTCGGTTAATATCCACTGCTAGCCACCGACACTGAGGTGAATAGTTGTTTTAGTATATACTAAAACAGTGAGATAACATGGACCACAAATAATTAATTTAGATGATTTCTTCACATGTCACGGATGCAAACCGGGACGCCATTTTTTCCCGAGTATCTCCGAGGTAAATAGCACAGGATATTAGGAGTTTGACGAGCCAATCTGTGCGTGCCTTCAACACTATCCACTGTTTTATTATATACTAATTGGTTTTAGTAAATACCCACCGCTAGCCACCTCCACTTCGGTGAATAGTTGTTAATTAGTATATACATAGTTACCATTAACTATGGTATATATCACACAAGTGAATAGTTCTTTTCGCGCGCGCTGATTGGCTAGCTCGGAGGTGATTAGTCATGACTATTCACCTCCGAGTAGCCGAAGAAAAACAAAATGGCTTTTGTCGGCATATTGTCAAAAAAAAGTTGCTCTTTGGACCGCTAGTTATTCAGTTTGTGTGGTATATACTAAAACGATTATTCACCTCAGTGTCGGCGAAAGTGGTAGATATTTACCTCAACTTTGGTGAATAATTGTTAAATATTTATAGTAAGGACATTCAAATCATTCACAGTTGACAGTTTTTTGTACATATTTACGTGTTTGTAAAATCAGTGCTCTTCATATAACGTGCATTTCAGCGTTTTTACATTGCAAAAACCCTAAATTGTTCATTATATTAGAGCCCTGATTTTTAAATCACCAAAAAATGTACAAAAAAATGTCCACTGTTCATTAATTGAATTGACTGCTTTCACTTTAAAGGGAGCTGTGAAAGATAGTCTAAAGATGGAGCTTGTTGGAATATGATGCCGAAAGTTTTCAAGTTCTTTTCTGAACTTTGCAATCCCGGCATCATTTTCTCTTTTTTAACTAATCACATCGTTTAATTATTGTCATGTTACATGTTGCATGAACCTTGCATTCATCTGTTTCCCAGTCCTAACCTTCCCAACCTCGGCAAATTATTTTGTTAACGTCAGAACGGTGTCTATCTAATTCCAGCACTATTTGTCTTTGAAGAATGTTAACGCTCTTTTTCAGTCGATGCCTTAAGGGCCCTCAGACCCATTTTTAGGAGCTGTTGCTAAGGAAAATGTTTGTGGTGTAACTTGGAAATTTTTTGCTGCACATAATTCATTTTATAACACAGCCCTTGTTATCAATATCGAAATTGAATAATGGCGTCATCCGGCCACGCCCATGATCACGTGACCAGAAACGGAAATTTCTATAATCCTGGAAGTGTTTCATTTTGATGACCGTTTTTCTGTTGATCTAGTGTGTCTATATAAATTCACATTAAACTATGCTGAGATTTTGTTTGACTGCTTTAATGTAAAATTTAAAACCTAGGTTTAAGCTTTGAAATGCTCATAATTTTTTTGAAACGATAGAATTCCATAAAATGCAACCATAGTTTAATTTGCAATCACAGTTTTAATAGTCTGTCATCGAAAAAATTGAATTCGACGCAAAAACCGCGATTATTATAGGGTTTATTGAAAACCGGAAGTGTATGCATGGGTGTATGCTGCTGACGTACTCAATAACTAAAGCAAAGCGCGCGCTCTGTGATGTGACTCAGACTTAAAATTGCACGCGCTACATTATGCAAATGAGTTGCTTGTACGCGTCAGACTTTCCTTTCAAAAACTTTTACAAACTCGCTTAATATGCAGAAACAATACGAAAAGAATGTTTGGGAAACTAGTAATGACACCTACTCGTTGTCGGTAAGAGTACAGACCACGATAAACAACATTTCGATTTGCTTTTTACCACAATATCAACGTCAAAGAAAACGGTTTTTCTTCAGAGCGCGAGCTGAAAAAGGCATTTCGTGACACATTGACGCGAGCAGCGTGGTATTCCGAGATTAGCAGCAATTGTGGTAAAAAAAAGACTTCTGTTGTTCATTATGTATTATGTTCATGTCTCAATAATATTATATTCATTTGTTCTGTTTACATTTCTGTGTTGTCTGGCAAACCACCCGAGAGGAACAAATTTCCACGTAATGTTTTTAAATCTGCCGGGCTCGCGCGTAATTAGCAACATCGCGCCTGGTATGATGACGCCATTGACCGGAAATGAAATTTCACTTCCTTGGAAACGCGCGCAAGATAGGTCCGAGGGCCCTTAATAATGGCATGAAACAAATAACCAATCATTGATAAGCAAGTTAAAAATTATCCCTACAAACTAAGAATGAGAGTAATAAACTTTCCCTACTATCCATGCATAGCACGCTGGGAAATTGCCCAGGAGGAGAGGGTCTAGATTCCAAGCTTTTGAACTTCTTCTCAAGTTGTGCATCATTCGGCCCAAATACGTTATCTGATAAATTGATATTTCTAGCATTGCTGTTTCGCGGTTCAGGATTATTAAAGTTCGGAGAACCGTTTTCCATCGATTCCAGATCAGCTTTGATTTTAATTGATGGTTCAGACTACTTCGCCGCTCCTGGCCAAATCCTCGTTCAGAGGGCAATATATCTCGTGGGTAGGGGGGAGGGGGGCAAATGGTGTCCTTTGACATCCGAAGACAGGATCCGTGATCTTGTTTTTGGGCAGGTTAATCAGAATAGTTTCGACATTTCCAAACAAAGAGCAATCTCAAGAGGTTCGAATAAAACCCTCCAGGTTGGTTTATTCCAATTACCTACCCGCCGGTGAGTCTGTCAAAAAAAATTTAAAAATATTTGACAGTAAGAAATGACGCAAATCGGCACTCA
>JAHPZR010047306.1:0-10000 GCA_019787425.1 Platygyra sinensis | reverse complement strand
GTTTGTCAGACATTGACTTGAACTTAAAGTAAATCATCTTGACGCTACGATTCCCGATTTGAATACTTAACGGGTAAAGGTCTATACATAATAACAAGGATACTATCGTTCAAAATGTAAGTTTTCTGGAAAAGGTCTTGTCTTGAAGAGTGCAGTCTCTTCCATAAGACAAAGAAAACATTGTCACCGATGTGACAGCATTCCCATGCCTTTCGCTCTCTTTCTTTCTGCTCCTGCCTTACGATTGTGATTAGCTCTCATTCCTTTATTGCGCTCATTATGGGCTCTGTTTCTCTGCTCAGCAGCACTTACACCCCTGCCACGCCCCTTGGGTCCTCCCTTTTGTCCCCCTGTCGCAGCTTCACCCTCTTTCCCTTCTTTCTTCTGTACTCCTCTACCGCGTTGTCTTCTATTAATAAGAGCTTTGTCTACCTCTGGCTCCTCTGCTTTCGCTTTGCCTTCTTCTGATGAACTGTCCTCGTCGCTCTCTTCATCTTCGTCATCTGATGGTACTGGAGAGCCGCCAAGAACTCGTGGAATAGTAAATGGCCTATAAACAGAAATCAACCTATCATCAATCAATTTCTCGCGTGTTGTTCCTGAAACATTTTTCCCGCCATTTATGTCAGGTAAACAAATTTTACTCCGAGAAACGATTTATTTCAGGAGGCAATGTATTCTCCTTTGCGTGCCAAGACAACAAGCTTGGAAAAGCGTTTCCGCTGCAACGTTTAGTCGATTTTCAGGGGCAATATAGCATTGAGTGACCAGTCGTTTAAAAAAAACTGAACAACTTTTTAACCAAATTGAATGGACTGACAACTGTTCTATCGGAACTATACGATTTGGTTTGTGATTGAGGGTGCGCAGTCGCCCGTGTTTTCATGCGTCTGTGAGGATAAAATGGACACCAACTAAAAAATAAGCCAGCCCTTTCAGTTTCTGCCGCATAATGTCCCATACTATTGATACTAAAATTGCTGATCTTGTTGTAGGGCATTCAAATTGCTCTCATTGATTGTTCGATTGAAAACGAACTGAAACTATGAACATTCAGAAGTCAAGTAATGCATGACAATTGCCTGATTTCAAACTGTGAAGGACTAGTTACGAGTCTGTAAATTATGGGATTAGCAACTATTGATCCAGATAGTCATAAAGTGCAGACCAAGCTTTACAAAAATCCCCAAGTTTGGTGTAAATAGACCGAATAGTAAGCAAGATACAGCCATTTGAAAATGTCAAAATTTACAAAGAAATGTATGGCCATCTGGACGCTTTCCGAACACAGCGACCGGATGGCCATACATTTCTTTTTTAATTTTGACGTTTTTAAATCGCTGTATCTCAGTCAAAAGTAGCCTGATTAACAACACACTTGGGGATTTTGTGACTGTCGGTGTGACTATCTTTCTTACTACCATGTGGATCAATAGCTCCTTATCCCATAATTTACAGACTCGCACCTAGTCCTTTCCGGTTTGAAATCAGGCAATAAAACAGGTTTTGAGTATCGAAAACTAATTGGTTTTGCATCAACACGATTGGCTTAAAATCTCCCGCCAATTTGTCACCCAATCAGAGGTAAAAACACAACCAATTGTCACTCTCCTACTCGTTTTCCCGCGCTTTGCGTCAGCTTCTTCGAGTTTGGTTGGTTCACTGTATTGTCTATGTCCTTTCTGATTGGCTAAAGTGATCACTTTGGTTTTGGTTTTACCACACTCAACTGGAAGCGCCCTAAATTGTACAGTATGCTATTACTGGTTAACCTGTGGCTCTCACGTCAAGAATACATTAAGGACGCGCTTGCGAACTTTTTTTTTTCGCTTTACCCACCCCCTCCTCTTTCCTGTTTACAGCCTCGTAATCAGTACTCCCTGACGAGAATAAAAACTGAGTTGGTATGCTTAAAAAGTCTAATACAACAGGAATTAATTTCCCTTAACTCACATCCCTACCATCATCCAGCGAGTGGTAACCCCACTCACACTACTACCCACCTTCGTATTGTCAGCTCATCTGCCGAGTCAGCATCCTGTGCACCCACATTGTGAGAATCATACGTATCATCGTACTCGTCATCATATAAATTAGCAATCCGCACGTGTCTGTTAAACACATCGTAAGCAGAATACCGCTCCTTCACCGATTCAGTGATGTGACTCTTATCAGATAACAAGTTCTTAAGATTTGCTCTGTCACGACGTTTCCCTTTTTGAACTTTTGTAACATCGACTTTGTTGCCTGAGAAAACATCAAATTCATCTTTATCAAACACCGAGTGCCTTTGCTCAAGGACAGTTGCCTCGGGCTGTTTTCTGTCTTTCAGTAACTCTTCTTTGGACAAGTTTCTGTTTGCGTTTCGAAGGGAAGCAGGGAGGTTGTCTTCCAGTAGTAAGTTAATAACTTGTTCAACATTGTAATTCAGTTCCTCCAAACACAGTATAACAAAGCCATCCCCCAGTCCAGGCAGAAGATCTTGAATGTGTGTCACCATTGAAAACAACTCCACTTCACTCACAGTTTTGGATGTTGCTTCCTTGTTCTACAAATTTATTTAAAATAAATAAATAAATTATAATAAATTATAATATTTAAAGAGCTACATCAGTCTTAACTGGTTTTCATATACAGGCCCTCTACCCTGAGCTAATTCAGTGGAATCTGGAGAAGTTTTCTTTTTTCGAGGGAGGAAAACTGAAGAACCCTGAGAAAAATCCTCAGAGCAAGAAGATAACCTACAACAAACTCAACCCATGTATGACACAGGACCGGAATGGAACCAGGGCCACATTGGTGGGAGGTGCACGCTCTCACCACTGTGTCATCCCTGCTCCCTACAAAATAAATGCGATTAGTGAAGCCCAAGGGGTGGTGATACCACACATGTCTAAATGTGATAGGATGATTCCTGGTTGCTCAGGGTGTTTAAATCTAAAATGATCAGGGTTTGTGGAAGTCCTGTATCATTTAAGCCATTAAGGCAGAACAAGAGTATCACAGGAATACCTGTTAGAAAAGAAGGTATTACTATTAGAACACAGGAAATCACTTAAACCTCTATGCTGATCTGCAATCAGGTGTTCTTTTTTCAAGTTGTCAGAATGGAGGACAAAAATTACACCTGATTCACTGGTCCTTGCCTTTGGAATTCCTTGCCTACAAGTATAACTAATTCAAATTCTCTTAGAATATTTTGTAAAACCCTGAAGAACTCTATACTTAATTGTTATTCTATTTAATTATCTACCTTAGTGCATGAAGAAATACTGTAAAAAAAACTATTCTTAATTCTGTCTGTAACGGTATTTTATAATAGAGGTCATCCTCTAGATTAGCCTTTGCTATTTGGATGATTCCAACTCGCTCCCTATTTTATTGTTACATTTTTTTCTTTTATTCCTTAGCTGTACTGTGTTTAGTTGCTACGCAAATCTAACCTACATATCTTGTAAAACCGAGCTGAGTTAAATACATCATCTTGTCTTGTCTTGTCTGATCCCAAGTTGACTGTACATGGACACTTTCCTAAGAGAGCACTTGATAACAACCATCACTCTAGATCTCAAGAGAGTCCGCTTGATGAGTGTATGATAAATTTTACTTTACCTTATCTTCCACAAACCCATTTACATCTGAAATTTGATCTTCCCTCCATCCATCCAAACGTCCATTAACATGGTTATCAATGCCACTCCCTTGTTGATCATCATTCTTTCTCTGAGCTAAATGACAAGGGAATGCTTTTCTTGCGCTATCCACAGCAGCCAGAATATATTCCACCCTTGTGTCATCGACGCTTGCTGTAGACTGCTGGATTCTGTCCAGGTCTTCAGCTATGCTGAATCTCGAGTCATAACTACTCAGGAATCTGGATAATTGAATCAAATTGAATATCAAGTTAATCCCTGGCTTGCAGGTTTGGTGCTATGATGCCAAATGGCCAGGCACAAATTGAAGTCCAGTCTAAATTAACAAAAGAGTTCCTAAGATAGCCTCCATTCAGGAAGGGAAATATGCACAGTTATTATTCAACAAATTGTAACACTATCCAAATATGGTCATGATGCTCTCGATATCTGTCATCCGTAGGTGACGGATATCCGGCGATATACGTAGCTTCGTACGTGGGAAGAAAAAGTGAAGTGAAAAAATGTTGACAGAAAGGTTTAAAAATGTTACGAGCTTGGAAATCAATTTTGTTATCAATTTGTTGAATAATAAAACAATTATCCTGCTCAATCTTGCGGAATATCGTCTGATTTTAGCAATCAGTCAGACGATATTCCGCGCGATTTCGCAGGATAATTGTTAAATATTTCTCCGCATCTGTTATATTTTCTCTAGAAGCAAACAGCTTTGTGAGAGCAAACCTCAAGGAATACTTTGAGTTTCGAAAAACAGATTATGTTGAGGACAAATGATATCTAACTATATTTTTGCGACAAATGATGTTATTGTCCTTCAAATATTTTTTACATAAGGTTGCTGTTTTGGGCAGAACTCTTTTCAGATTCTTTAATTGACTCTTTAAAGGGAATCTCGGCTGTTGGCGCGAGTTGACTCTAAGTTGCTCCAAATAATGCCTTGATTACAAATTTTACTACAAGGGAAACGTAACATTTAATAACAATAATAAACGGAATTGGTTTTCGGCTTTTAAATTTCCCACGTGCTGCCATCTTGGATACCATGATGTCACTGCATTGTCTCTATTGTTGGAAAGCTGAGGTTCTTTTGTTCAAAACAATCGGGCAACGCAGTGACGTCAAAAATTCCAAGATGGCGGCACGCGGGAAATTTAAAAGCTGAAATCTCTTCCATTTATTATTGTTGTTAAATGTTACGTTTCCCTTGTCTAGTAAAATTTGTAATTAAGGCATTATTTGGAGCAACTTAGCGTCAACTCACGCCAAGCGAAAAAATTATCACATGATATTCCTCAGTTTTCACTGCATAATATAACATGCTCAGACCAATCACGCACAACAAAAACTATTTCATATATTATAACTCCCAGTGTTACAGAGAGCAAATTGAAGTTCTTATACCGGTAGTGTTTCTTGTTGCGGTGATATTGTTCTAGTTTCTGCTAAACAACCTTAAAAAGTACCAGAAAAATGTCAACAGCAGTCATTTTTAATTTAAACACCCTAACCAGTGAAAAGATAGATTTTAACTGCTAAAAGTTATTTAATTTTACTATATAAAAGTCAGTGGTATACCGAGTGGTAACAAATTGATAAAAACAATACGATATCCTCACATGTGAAGATATCGATGATTTCAGTGATATCAAATTTGTCTCTTAAGGTTACAGTATACGTTCGGGGATGTCTCGCGTACAAGCAATTTAGCGCGTCTGGCTTAAACTGTAGATATTTTAACCCCTATATGAAATTAAAGCTTATCAGACTGTACCAAAAATTTTGAAATTTTTCACGACTTCTAAATGCAAGCACCTGAATCACCTTTTGAACGTTACATGTCAAAGCAAATTTTGTTTTTCGCTTATTTAATGTGTTCCTCAGTTTCCGGGGCCAAAGCGCTAAAAAAACGTGTCTGCGATTTGCCATATTCAATTTCAGTGAAAAGTTACAAAACATTTTTGAAATGGGATTAAAAAAATATGGAGTGATCGTGCAAAAATCGCTCTTGGAAAAAAAGTATTTAGAAATAAAAAATTTGCAGACACGCTTTTATTTTTTATATGTTAAACTAGCTACTGTCCAAATTTGAGAGCAATTGAACAAAATCTGTTTAACTTGTAGCTCTTTAAAGTGTCTCCTTCTGGTTAAAAAATTGTTTCAAGAAAACAGCGCTGAAAAAATTTGCTTGCTTTGCAAACAAACTCTGCCTACAAACACCGTCAGCTGGGTTCTCAGATAACCAAGCCAATCAGCGCTTGGAAAGTTTACTTCAGTTCGCTTCCTTGTGAAGTTTCCCCGCGTAATCTTCAACCAATCCTAGTGTTTCGTATTGTGCTCAAAGCAGAGAGAATTTTTTTTGCTGCTCGTTTTTTTCTTGAAGCTTTTGGAGCAAAATGGGGAAGGTAACAAAGGGAACAACCGCTAGAAAGCAAACTAAAGCCGCTAGGTGAGAAAAACAAGTATGTTAGTAAAAGGAAACGTGGCAGCTTCAAATGAACTGATAAACTTTATAGAGAGAGAAAGATTATGGCGATTTCAGAAATCAGGCATTTTTCACTTTCTCCCTTTATAATAATAGTGATATTCTGATGTTGATAGAAATAATTTTGGATTGATATGAAAGCCTTTCAAGTCACATATCACTGCCATATTTGTAGGAAGAACAAACCATCCATGCAGCAATCAAGCCATTCCTTCATGCGAAATGGCAAGAACTCTTTCGTTTATATGTTGGAGAAAAGCACGTCAGATTGGATAAGAAGAGGCAAGCTAGCTAGAAAGAACGTGTACTATCATTATAGCGCCTTTCTCAACTCTCGACTTGATCTTTTGCAGGCTTGACACCTTAGCTGTAGCTTCAACTTTCGCTTTTTCGCTCTTTGCCGTATTTTCAGTTTTGGTTCACTTCTTTCGCTTCTTCAAACTAGTCCACGGACATTTCTATAGCCTAGGTTTATTCAAACCTAAAAGAATTGCACTGAGTAACTGAGTAGCCAGTGTTTCACATCTGTATAATCCCGCGAAAGTCGTCTTGGTTGATTGCATAACTTCATAGGACTGTCAATCAAGGGGTAAACTTTTACTTCCAGCGAAAACGTGACATTGCGATTTCTCTGCCAAAATTTAGTCTTTTTCAATAATTTTTTTACAAAACTAAAGATCACACTTCGACCAATAATATGACCTAAAAATCCAGATTTCAAGAAAATTATCTATCTGAGGGTATACTGTAACCTTAAATTGTACTTAAATTAATTGGTGTATCATCGAAACATCTTCAGGTCTTCCTCGGAAGTCTTCTGCAATCTTCGGAAATCTTCAGACATCTTCGGAAATTTTCGTTCGTCTGGCCTTCGGAACAATTTTGGAAAATCTTCTGAAATCTCCGAAAATGGTCGGAAATCTTCAGAAAATTATCAAAAATGCTGTCATCAGTATGTTTATACGTTACTTTACATAATAAAAAGAACATTACACGTTATGAATTTTATGCTCTCGTAGCAAGAATATCTTATTTGTTTGCTGTGCTCACTCGTGAGATATTGTTCTTGCCACTCAAACATAAATTCATATCTTCTCACTACCGTGTAATATCCTCTGTAACTTACACATCAAAATGGTAGACCAAATAGTCTTGTGTAACGTTCACCTTTTTTCAGAGAGAATTGATGATAGCACTTCCAAATAATCTTCAACGCATGATTGAACTTGTTCATCATTGCTGTTGATTTCTCTGTGACACAAGAAAACATACACAAGAAATAAATTTGCTGTAATTATGTCCTTACTGGAATATAAACTGATTCTTTTTGGCAAATCAGTAAAACAGCTATTGAACCTAAGACCTACAGTATCAAGGAAATAATCTCCCTTTCCTTTTTGTCACCATAATACATCTGTATTAATATAGGAGGTTGTGGAAGTGTAGTGGCATCATGATTACTGTGCTCAACTCCGGATCAAAGGGTCCTGGTTCGAGCCCTGGCCAAGGACATTGTGTTGTGTTCTTGGACATTGTGTTGTGTTGTGTTGGTTTAAGATACTTTACTCTCACAGTGCCTCTCTCCACCCAGGAAGATAAGGGTACCAATGAATTTAATGCTGGGGGTAACCCTGCAATGGATTAGCATCCAATCCAGGGTGGAGTAAAAATACTCCCAGTCGCTTCATCGTACTGAAACTGGAATAAGCTTCGGCCTGATTGGCCACTTTTCTCTTATACAGACTTAACCATTTTTAATTAAGTTCGGACCATATTACATCGATAAATTTTCAGAGGCAATATTTATCTCAGCTTTTCAGGTGGTGTTTAAAGCAGTGTTTGCGTACATGCATTCCTTAATTTTTAAATTTTTCTTACCTGCTCTCCAAGGGTCCCACACAACAGGTATTGAGAATCACTCGGCAAATCTTGATGAGTACCACCTTAACAAGTTTCCACTTCTCCTTCGATACCCGTGATTCAACATCAGTAAAATAAAGTCTAAAATACGGAGTGATTAGTTCATAAAAGCAAGCTATTCTCTGTACAAACCCTTGTCGATGAAATGACTCACAGGTCGGGGTATATGTACCCAAAAAAGGCCAGCAACGTCTCTGTTGTGTCATTCAAATAAAGAACAATGTCCTCTAGTTGTTGAAGAGTCAACGACACCTTTGGGCCATTCTTTGCTTCACTAAGTTTTGGAGGAAAATTTGCAGGGTCTTCAGTTTTATGTTTAATTCCACATCTTGACAAGATATCATCTAACGTTTCATAAATTGTTGGGATTGTTGCATCAAGGTCGCCATAATACCTGAAAAAAAAACCCATCAATCAGGTGCAGAAATGAAGCAGCAATGGCAGAGACAGGTCCATGAAAGTTCTGCCACAAGTTAAACTTGTAGAGAGGTATAGAGATTTGAGCTCTGGCTGAAATCATTGTGTTGTGATTTTGGGAAAGTCTCAGACCCTTTCTCCATCCAGATTGGGTAACAGTGAATTTTTGCAGCACCTGAACAGAATGCTGGGGGGGGGGGGGGGGGGGGCAACCTGCCACCAATATGGACAAGCTAAACACCCAAGGGAGGTTATCTGTTTTCCCTACCCTTACCCAAAACATTTCTTTTCACCACTGCTGAAGCTATCAAGTCAGGTCAATCTACCATGACTGTTATTCATACCTAGTTGATTTTACCTTCCATTACTTGCTATTGCAATGCAAAGCATCTTTTACAAGTTAATAACCTGATATAATGTCCTTAAAGTGAAACTATGTGTAAAATATATTAAGCAAATTTTGTCAAAGAAATCAACAATACTGTTTATCACATACAACTTATCACCTACAAATAGATGGATGACAGCATAGGTTGAAAATTAAGCATAAAAACTCAAAAACTGAAAAAAAAGCAACCTCAGGGCTGCCATTAAGTTTTTAGTCACCTGTAGCCTTGTTCTCCATACCTGTAGCAAACTTGCTACTTTGTGGCTGAATTCTATTAACAATGGAAATTTCACCCATACCTTACAGGTTACACCCTTAATGACAGCCCTGAACCTTAAATTAGCCTTACTTGGGTTGTTTGGAGAAAATGTTCTTCAGCATTTTCTGGAGAAGTGGAGTATTTGCGCTGTTCTCCCCTCCATACAGGATGCAAAGGTCCATGATTTTTGGAATATCAAATAAAAAGTTCTCATAAAGAATATCTCCAAATGTGCTCAATGTAAAAAAGTCCTCCTGCAAGGCAAGGTAATGTGAATGAAAAACTACAAGCAGTTAAGCTCTTCAAGATAAACAATTTTGACAGATGACATGATCCTCCTTCTAGTGTTAACACTACAGTCAACTCCTGACAACTCAAACCTTCAAGGGAAATTGAAAAAGGTTTATAGTAAGTTATTGGGAGTTGAAAACAAATGACCAGAAATAAGGGGGGAAAATGCAGAATAAAATTGTGCCCCCCTCCTATCAAAGACATGGTTGACCACCCCTACAAGTTTTTAGTTCTTTTTTTGGGATGCAAATGGAATGCAAGACCTGTTTCACATGAAGCTATGCACTAAGAGCTGCTAAATAAGCTATAGTTTAGGGGTAAGGTCGATACATTTTTGAAGTCATTCATTTTTGCATTTTAAAGCAATTTCTGTCAAAATGACTACCTCCTTCATAGATGTCAATAAGCTGTCTCTTTTTACTGATTTAGGAAAAACTGCTGTTTGCCTTAGGGGGTAAAGGGTTAAGTAAAAATTAACGCATATTATTGTATCTAATGTCCTCACTGGTACTAATCATCAATGACATCATTTCCCACTCAAAAAATATTAAATATTTTTCTTATCTTGATATTATCAAGTAATATCCTCT